>CANTUT010001131.1:2500-300000 GCA_947687605.1 Reutealis trisperma
AAATTGCTTGGATTCCAAATCCATATTAGATCTGGACTCCGAAAAAGAAGACTCCTTCTTTACATGACTACACTAATTAGGGATATTAATATAATTCAAGATGAAACTAAATTTAAGACCCATATAGCTATAACTCGCCCACTCCCTAAAAACCAACAAAATTACCAAAAAAATATGCTTGATATTTAACCAGCAGCAAATGATGATACTACTTCCCCGTTGGAATCCCCTACACCATTATCCCAACAAATCCAATTTCAACTAAGAGGTCCAATGTTCTTGCCAGTCATTCTTTTTTAGGAAGAAAGCAAATGAAGAGCTCCTTCTGCTTAGTTTTGAGCTTGAGAGAGAATGTGTTAAACATTTATGGCTTAAAATTATTGAGATTGCGAGAAGATCAGATTTTTAGAACCATTGATGGTGGTGAGTTCTATTTTGCTTACCATTTTTATACAAGTATGTGGAAAGGAAAAGATGGGTTTTGATAGGTTTTGTTTAAGAAATGAGAAATAAGATTAATTGGAGTTACAAATGACAAAAAGTGTGGAATTGGCATAATTAGCAAACAAAGAAGTAGAGAAGAGATTGCACGAACACGTGACATTGAAGAAAAAGGAGGAGATTTATAAAGAGAGAGTTTCAATGATCTTGAAGATGATTTTATGTTGCAAAAGCATGATTCAACAAGCAATCAGATGAATTTTGGCCACAAAATTGGAAAATAAGATGAATACCTTTCAACACAAATTGGAAGAAAAGAGGAGAAAATTGTAGAAGCGAACTAAAATTTTGAATTAAGGGAAAATGAAAATAGATGAGAAAGCAACAAAAAGGAAAAAAAATTAAAAAAAAAAAGGAAGCAAAATAGGGGAAAATTGATATCTTTTCTAATTTTTTTTTTCTCTTTCTTTATGCTTCTTGTGTTAACTGGTTTGTATTTTTTTTTCTTTTAAGCCATTTGAAATTGTAATAAGGGAAAATTGATATATTTCTAAACTATTATAATTAAAGCTTCAATTACAATAGTAATAACAAAATATTAGTATATTGAAAATAAAACACTAACAATACCTCTTTTACATGAACGCAAAAAAACAATGAACAGACTACAACAATATTATGTTGATAAATAATAGTTTAGATTTTTAATTAGATTCTAAATATAAGTAATATTAGGATTCTAAAAATTTAGAGAAGATAATAAAAAGGAGGGAAATTTTTACTCTTTAGGAGGAAATGAGAAAATTCAACTAGCGCCTAATTTGGAACTTTCTTTTTAATTATAGTGACTATTGCAAAATAGTTGACAAATTTTTACTCTTTAGGAGGGAATAAGAAAATACAATTTGCACCTAATTTGGAACTTTATTTTTAATTATAGTGACTATTGCAAAATAGTTGACACAAATAATTTTATTATTTATGATAATTTTTTTAGTTGTAACATATATATTTTTAAGTGACAATTTAATTTTATGTTATTAAAGTTAAATCAAAATAAAATTACATTAACATTATTTTGTGACAAGTGCAAATTTAGGTAACAAAAAATAATTGTAATTTAAAAATTTTAAGTGACAACAATTAAAACATATCATAAAATATTATATTAAAAATTTTTATTTAAATGATTTCTCACAACTTTTCAAATGTTGTCATGATTTTTAAATTTTTTGTGATAATTATTTTTTAACTGTCACTATAAAATTATAAAGTTGAATTTCATGACAAGTTCAAAATTACAGTCACCTATTTTATGGTTTTTGTGATAAGAATTTTAGTAATAATAAAAATATTATCACAAAATGCATGATTTCTTTTAGTGTATATATTAATAATGTTTAATACTACTATGAAATATTTATAATAGTGTTAAAAAAAATTTTTTGATATGAAAATTTTATACATTATCTGACAGGCTGCCACCAATTTGCATTGTTTGTCTTATGAAGTCATTTAGCTATATGCTTCCTTTTCAATTACAGGAGAAAAAAAAGAAAGAAAGAAAGAGGTATGAAAAGAATGTTGGAGCAAGTCAATCATTGTATCTATAAAGACAATCACAAATATAGTAGTCTTAATCCCAAGTTTAATGAGCCTCCAAAGTAAATGTCCTAATGCAATGTTGCAAATAAATGGTTGAAAATTGAAGCTTTATTCATCAGAATAAATTTTCCATATAAATAAAGACGGACATCAGTTGGAAAAGTTCAGCCAAATAATTCTTCTTTTGTGTGATCAACTTCAATACAAAAAACAAATTACATAATTAAAAGCATTGGATCATTAGTGCAGTGATTAAGAATTTTTTTAAGAATGATTAAGAGTTAGTTCTCTTTTATTCCAAAATCTCTTATATACAAAAAAAAAAAAAAAAAAAAAAAAAAAAGAAGAGAGGGTACAACTATATTGCAATATTAACGTACGATATACAATAGCAATGTCGTTGAAGTGTTGGTTGGATGGTACTAAAATAATGACCAAAACTGCGAGATGGCAAATTGAAGCCTTATTAACTAAATTTACAGAACAAAAGAAATAAAGAATAACTCCCTTTGACATACACAACTAGTGTTATGGCTTATTGGTGCTACCAGTAACATAGTTGTGTCCTTCACCGGGGCTAGGACCAGAATTCTTAACCACTCCTATAGTTCGTAAACTGTTATACCTATGCCCTATACCAGGGCTTGGTCCTGATTTCTTCACAGCTTCAAGAGATAATCCTTTAAGTACGTCTTTAATCTCTCTAACAATATCTTGAGGTAACCTTGACCTTGAGCTACTCAACAATCGAGCTTCTGTGCCATGAAGCATAGAACTTGATAAAAGAGAAAGTAGAAGAATAGTAGAGAAAAGGGTACTAATAGATTTGTGTTCTTTACCCATTTTAGATATGGTTGCAAAGTTTAGGTTCAACATAGAATTGTATGATAAGGCTCTATTTATAGTGTTTGAAAGCTTGAAGGAAGTTGGGGGGCTTGTTTGACTAATGAAGGTGTGCATTATAAATTCAAAGGCATGTGGGAATTTAGAATTATTTGATAAATTATTGATAAAGTGCCGCCACCTCTAGTTCATGGTACTTAGGGAACCATCAATTCAGTTTCTTTAGTAAGTAAAATTCTTAGGAGCCAAAGCAAATTGTGAGTTTGGTTTTCACGAAATTGACTAATGCATATTTAATAAGAGTCAAAAATATATAGAGATTGTTTTCCAATTTTGGCTTCTCCCATTAATTTAATTTGCTATATTTCAAGCTTAATGGTATTGGTGATTAGGTGAGTGATTGGGATATTACCGACAGCTATATTTATTTAAAATATATTTAGTAAAAAAATAACAGATGAAATAATATTTTAAAATAATTATTAATGATTTAGAATTTTTCAATTGAATCTAGACCATAAAAAGATCTGCAAAATAAGAAAAAGAATCGTTAAAGTAGACATTGAAAATGCTACAGCAAATCCGCTCTGATAGCTAAGTCAATCATTAGTTTTATGAAGAATTTTTTTTTATATTATAAAAATTTAGATTTGAGAGATTAATATATAGAGAATGGACTTGTTTTATTATTATTATTATTATCATTGCCTTTAAATTTAAATTCACCCATTATAATATAAATATTATGATGTTATCTTTTTTATTAATTTGAAGTTTGAAATATAAAATATACCCGCTTCGTTTTTTTTATCTGTCATTTAAATATTTTAAAAATTAAGAAAATTATATTAAATTGTCTTAATGATATAAAAAATAATTATATATGATTAAATTTTTTATAAAGATTTATTAAATTATTGAGCATTTAATGTGGACAATATAATTTCTATTATCAATAGTTAAATATCAACATTTTCTCATTCATTATCAATTTTTAATAATCATCCCTAACTTCTCAAAAAAAAAAAAAAAAAAAAAAAATCCACCAACCTACCTATCCTAGAAAATTGTCACCTATCCTAGAAAATTGTCTCATCATGAGTTATTTAATCATAATGTAAATTCAACAGTGAAAATCAGGGATATGTAGCAACCATGTGAGATGGCATTAGAGATGGCGACCGCCACACATGAAAAAACTTACTAAGAATTAGTGATATGGAAATGATCTAAACGCACTAGTAAAATGGTGAATAACGGCATGATTATTACTTTTCTTTTCTTTTCTTTTTTTTTTTTTTTTTATATATAAATTTATGGATAAAATTATTTTTTAATTTGTTTTCAATTTTTTTTAGGGGCTCATAGCGATCCAAGAAAATAGAAAGTTGTGTCCGCTTTTTTCAGCAATCAGCTTTAGACTAGACTTTTATAAAGAGTCATTAGCATACCATTTTGACATAAGTTGGAGAAACTAGAGAATCTTTTAATTACTTTTTTCAAATTAGGCGCTTGCTTGGTTTAATTGCCTCTGACGGCAGAATTTGATATTTAGTACTTAATAAATGTTAACTGATAAATATTAATTATTTTATAAAAATTTGATACAAATGTAAAATGACTGTAAGCTTACAATTATTTATATATATATATATATATATATATATATATATATATATATATATATATATATATATATATATATATTAGTTTGTAAAAATAAAAAATATTAATTAAAATTATACTTAATTTTTTACATATGTTTGTAATATTTTTTCAAAATATGAATATGATAATTATTTTATATATCATGACTAATATTTTAATCATTATTTAATATTTTAAAGAATTATAAATAAAAATATATTTAATATTTTAAAGAATTATAAATAAAAATATCACATAAAAATTAATTTAGAAAAATAATTTAATAATAATTATATTTTGTACAAGTAATATGATATGGGATAATAATAAAAAATAATTTACCAAATGGGTTTAGTTAGTTGTTGGTGACAGCTAAACTTAACAACCATCAAATTGTGAGTTGAAATTTTAATTGAAATTACATTCATCAAAAACAAATAAATAAGTTGAATAACTCAAAAAATTGGTCTGACAACAGCCTCCTCTAGTGTTTTAGAGAGACGCTCTACCTTCTCTGTTAATTTTTTTTTTTTTTGTGGTGGCCGTTTTTCATTAGACCGATAATGGATTATTCTCTCTTAATTTTCATTATAATTGATTTTGTATAATACAATAATATTTAAATTTATTTTTATTTTGAACATATCTTATTCTTTTTATATTGTTTCCTTTTTAGGTGGATTTATTTTATATTTTGTTTCTTTATCCCCTCTACGGTGGATTTGTCATTTTTTGTTAATTTGTTATTTAGTTGATAATTCAATATGAATTGCAAATCTTACTCTTGACATCAAATATATCATCAATGTCTGGGTCAAACTTGCAAAAAGAGTATAAAAAAAGTTAAATGCTATTTGTCATCAAGTACAATCCAATTTTTTAAGCAAAAATTATTGCTATCATTTTTTGTATTAATGGTTTATTTTGGTATTTTTTTTTAAGAATTATAATATTGTAAGGTTGTGTGATTTTGTATTGCTCTATTTTATTAATTAATGAATATATATTTTCATTAAAAAAATCTAATTGTAAAATTGATTTTTTTTTTAAAAGGGAATTGTTAAAGTGAGTTTACAAACCATTTTATTCACCAATATTTGATTCTTAATATTAGACTGCAAATTAAAAAATTATTTTGATTTATGAATCTTTCAATCTAAGATTAAAAAGCATGTGTTAAATAACACAAATTGTTATGACTAAAAACAACCATATCAGGCGAGATAATAACAAATAGTATCAAATTGTTATGTTAAATAATAATTTTACTATTTTAAAGTCCAAGCTCTTTCCTAAATTAAAAAAAAAAATAAATAATTTGTAGTATTTTGTTTCGTGAAGCCATTGCCGACAGTACTTGAGATATCCATAACTGAGAAATTTATAGGTAACAAACAGAATGAGAATGAGAATATATTCCAATATATCAATTTATTAGTGTCAATTTGTTCACAGACGAAAGTGAAATTTTCCAAACAACAATTATTTCACATTATACGTCCATCGCTAGATTTAGACGGTTCCGCAAATATACAGGTAGAGCCCACCATGCATGATTTTGCTTTTATTTTAAATAACTAAATAAAATTTCTTGGCAGTTCAATTTTCTCTTGTCACGTGGCTTTTAATTAGGGGCAAAGTTTGCAACTCTTCAGAACTTCTTTGCAAACATCATTGCAGGAGACAATAACAGATTCGTGTTTGGTCCCAGGAAAATTAGCAGAATTTTTGGACTTTGGCTAACTCCACTTTACACCTGCAGATAGCGAGAATGATAATAGAATTGGCAATGCCATAGGCAGACTTCTTAATTCTTGTTATAGTAGGCAGTGGCGAACATCACCTGTTAATTTTACAGGGGTTGAAGTGTAATATAAACTTAATCAAACTATTATTATTTAAATAAATAACAAAATATGTTTGTAAATACCAAAAAAAAAAAAAAAAAAACACATTTATCCATCCATATATTCTTAATTGAAATAATCATACAAATAAAACTCTGGGGGCAGGTGCGGCCCAAGGTCTTAGAAGCCTTAGGCAAAATCATAAAATGAGAACTTCAAATTAAAAAAATATAAGATAAATAAATACATTCAAATTAAACTATTTTTTTTTATAAGTAATCTTTAATTTTATTAAAATTATATGGAAAGGTAGGTCACGGATAAAGATTTCATGCTTCTAACTGAAAATCTAGTTTTTTAAAGAAAAAATTATGGACTTACGTTACTATTTAGAAAAAGCTAATAGAGTTAATTAAAATATAATTATTTTTAGTGAGAGGGTCACGGGTCAAAAGAGTGCGTGTGTGTGTATAAATATATATATATATATATATATATATATATATATATATATATATATATATAAAAGAATGTCAAAACATTAAAAACTGCTGGAAGCCATTAGGTGGAAAGGTTCCACCATAAAAAATATAGAATATCACACACACGATAAATGAAGCCAAGAAGCATAAAACTAAGTGTACTGTAAATCAAAAAATTAGGAACCAGTCCTCAGGCAGAAGGTGAAAAGCGATAGTGGCATTGGAGAGGCAAGATTAGGTGGAGAAACTACAGGGAAACTCAGCAAATCCAGATCAGGTCGCCTGGGTCACTAGTTGTCCGGCTAGTTCACCAAGTTTTCTTAATTTCTTAATTAAACCAATTTTATGGTCTAAATTGAATCGGCCTGAAAGTCTAATGAGGAAGCCAAAAGTCTTTTCTTTTAAGAAATGAGTTTACAAATTTAAGGATACTAAGATACCTAGGGTCGAGAACCAAACCAAAACTCAGAAGATGGAAGAATGAAGGAACGGGAGCCTTGCCCTGAGGAAGGGGTGTGTCACAACCCGCTTATTATGCCGTGACAGTCCTAAGGTATAGGGAGATATAAAGTCACTTAAACTCGTAGAACCTCATTTAACTTATAATCCTTTAGCATTTATCATGTGGGACCTTATCCCAAGATCGTAACCTAATTACATTTCCTTATTAGCATTACTTATTTGTCATTTACTTGTTGACTTATAATGCCATTCATAGACACAACTCACAAAATTCTCAAAGTTGTATTTCATATCATTAATCAAATGTTTATAGCATTATACACTATTGTAATAGTAATTACAATATAATTTACAACACATGTAAACATGGTAAAATTTTAGTACTAAACCTTCGACTACTATGGAGCTCTAAAACAATGGTCTTCATAGTCAAGAATCATAACACTTGAAACTAGCAAAGCAACTTCCGAGCGAAAGAATGTGGCTTGGAATTTACCTTGCTGACTCATTGACCTGGCCTAAAAAATTTAGACAACTAAAGACAACTAAAGAGTGAGACAAAACTCAGTGAGTACATAATAATACAATATAAATGGTGAGTACAAAGGCCATTATCAAGAAGAGCTCTTTATGGTAATGGAATGATTTTTAATCAATATTGTTATTATGATTCAATATCTCATTGAGATGGAAACAACATCTTTAGCAGAAATAATATTTTCTTAGAAGCGAAATGCTTACCATACATATAAATTTAGGAGTGGCGACCTAAGTCTTACTCACTCTCATGTATCACATTATGCAAGACTAATAAGGTCTTGCGGTTAGGCATTCCTCTCTAACAGAGGTTGGGTACTCTTGCCCTACCTGCAGGGTTATACTAAGTAAACATGGTCTGATGTATTTTTCCACATCAGAAAGGTATTTCTACTTATAGATAGGCACCAATAGGAAAGTTCGCATAAGATTCACGGTAAGGAATTCAATGATCACTTTATGAATTCAACATGATGGGTTCACAATAGTCAAATGTCATTAAAAAGCATCATTTCAAATGGCTCAATATTCAATGGCAATTCAAGCTCATCAAGGAATTGGAATATTTCAACGATTATGGTTTGACCAATAAAGATTTAAAGCAAATGGCACAAAGTCATATTATATTATTAAGTACTCACCTTGGACTCCTTTGCTTCTATTTATGTTTAACTTTGATGCGAGTGGTGCTCTTCGCATACTTGGACAGTGTACTTGTCCTTGCCTTTAGTTTAAATTTTGTGTAACTTATTCATTGTAATACTAACATGTTTCTTTTAAGATCAAGACACACTATACATGTACTTGTTACTAATTTTTAACACTTTCCCTTAGTTATCTTTCAAATAGCCAAAAGTATTCACTTAAGAAAAGATAGATAATTCCTTTCCTCCCAATTTCACATTTCAACTTTGAGTACAAACAATTTAAATAATTTCTAATATTCAATGGAATTAATTCTACTTTCACCAACAAATTCCATAAATGAACTTAGTTCATTAAATTCGGGGAAAATCATTTCTATCAATTGAATTTCAAAATTTACATTATACAAATCATGTTAGACCATTCTTGAACTTAATTTCCCCTTCAATTTCATGAATTCAAGTTCAAAACTCAAAATTCTCAATTTTTCCATAAACCCTAGAATTTGGGGAAAACTATTAATTCCTCATCCAATCTTCAAATTGATCATGAAATTATGAAATTAACATAACATTGAACCTAAATGATTATTCAATTGCCAATATCTAGCATTAGAACATCAATTTCCCCTTTTAGACTAATTGAATGCAACCAAGACTTTCAAGTCTTGAATAAAGCTTTCCTAATTCATTTTAACACTTTTAAATCATTGTTCTTCGTCTAAAATAACTATAAATGTATCCAATTAGAATTTAGAACACTTCCTTGATCATTCACTATTATGGCCAAAATTTTCCTTATGGTGTAAGGAGGATTTTATGCAACTAAAATCAATCTTAGAACATAGAAAAGAGAAGATGAACAAGATTTCTCACCTTGGTTAGCTTCGGTTTGCTAAGATTCTTGTTGCTATTAGTGTAGAGAGAGAGCTTCTTTCGTTATAGTGGAACTTTAGTGTAGAGATAGGAAAAATGATGTTTATAACATAAAATTTGCATATATATACGATGGTTTGGATGGTGAAGATTTGATCAAGCTTGATCCAATGACTAAGATTTAATCTTGATGGATGGCTATGATTTGATCAAGTTAGATGGCTAGAATTTTCTCTATAATTGTGATGTTCATTATATGGGTTTTGGAAGTAGCAAAAATGAATGTAGACTTTGGTGTGGATGAAAGGGGATTTTAAGTTGGAAAAGGAATTGACTTAGTAAAAAATGGTGGCTAGCTTTTCCAACATCAGACTTAATCTTGGTTAGCTATTTCTAACTCTAGTTAAGTATATGTTCATCCATCCTTGGGCCTTATGGGCCAGCCATTCAATGGGCTTAGGCCTTTGAGTCCAAAAGCCCATTAACGAATCCATATATGCACATATCAAGCTTAGTACTTAATGCATTTCTTTCACTTTAATACATATAATTCTACCTTCCAATATCACTACACACATTAGACATTGCTAGATAAATCTTGTTCACCCTATAGTACACATTTCCTAGCCTTTCATTAGCATTGTTAATGTATGTAAGTCATATAGACTCACTTGGTCAAACTAAGTTTGACTTTCATTGTAGCACTACAACTTTGATTAAATTCAACTTCTCATATCACTATTATCATCCCCTAATGTCTTAGAAGATGTCAATGCTCATCCATCAGCACTTTAGATTCACATTTCAAATGAATTATTAATATAGTCCCATTAAGTCAAACTCGGTTTGATTTTCACTTTATCATAAAAGTGCTTATCAAAATCAATTACATTCCTTACTCATTGTCACATTATTCATTTAGAATTTACCTCTTATGACATTCTTCTGGTTTTTGGTGTACAAGGAAGGCTTTGAATGGTATGGTATATGGACATTATGGTGCCTTCATTACTAACTCTAATAGGTTAGGGAAACCTTAGGTATTACAGGGTGCATGGACCTCCCATATGTCCATGTGCCCCATCCTAAGGAGGCACACCAATATTGCGCATCTCTAGCATGAAGCTTGTTGAAGCTTCATGCTAGGGGCGCATGACACACCCATACGCCCTTAGCTTGAGGCGTATAGTACCCCCATGCCAATAGTCCATGTTCTTTGGGTTTTGACTTTCTAACTTGATTTCTTTCATTTTTTGATGCTTTACCTCTTTAGGAAACCCAAAAATCTACCCCTAATCACTCCAATCAGTCCTTAAATCAAGAATTTTCCTACCTTCTAAATTTAACTCCTTAAACCCTACCTTTATAACCCATCATTACACCACCCTAGCCACCATCATGATCTATGTCAATCTAGCATTGAGAAACAACCTTCACCTATCAAGAGCCAACATTAGAAACACCAAAATATACAAAAAAAAAAAAAAAAAAAAAGATTAAGAAGAAATGAGAGAACAACACTTAGAAACCTTAGTTCTAAGGCTTGTGAACTTGTTCTTTGAGAACGAAAAAAATAAAATCTTTGATTAATATAATAAACTGAGGGCATTAGAACCAAAAACCAAGGATTCCTAATGCTTCTAATCTAGTTGATGGATTAGAATGCCATGGGATAGGTTCATGTGAATTTGGTTCTTTATTTAATTTGATGATATTTGAATTTATTTAATTTGATTTTATCATTTACCATTTGGAGCCATGTGAAGTAAGAATCAAAGCAAAATCAAACCTAGAATGTGAAGAATATAGGAATTAGAGGCACATGGCCCTAGCTTAAGGTGCACACTAGAGGCACATGCCCTTAATTGTCTGGAATTTCAATTTTTGTTCCTTTTCTTAAATTAGAATTAAAATAACTTGATAAATTTGTTTTAATGCTTTAATTGATGAAAATATTAGTTTTAATGACATTAGCCTAAGGGTTTATTTGTGACTAAATTATGCATGATTACTTGCTAATTGATTAGGCAGAATTAGGGTTAGCTTGGTAAATTTAAAATTTACATGTTGAAATTGCATGAAAATAGTTGGTAAAATAGGTTAGTTTGATAAAAGCTTTTCAATTTTTAAGTTTATTCACCTAATTGAAAATGAAAAATGATTAGGTTAAATTTGTGGACTTTGAATTGGAAACACACTTATTGGTGAACTGTAATTCATAATATAACTTTTTTACTGTAATAAGGCCCAAATAAAGTTCGACCCATCCTAAATTAAAGTCAACCAGTAACTGGAAGTCAGCCTCACAGCTAGGCGAGCTTGAGTTTCTAACATCTGCCTAAGTCCATATCTAACTACCTTACTCAGAGTCTTTAAACTAAGGTGGTTAGGTAAGAAGCTAGCATAGGGATCTTGGCACCTCTTTTCCTAGTTTTTAAAAACTAGGTGGCAACTCTAGTCTCCACTTTAGTCCTCGGTGCCTTATGTCTTCCCCTAATGTTCTATTGGAAAGCAATATAGAGTCTGTATATGCAGGGTTGAAAATCTGGTTGTGATAGTGGCGACTCCACCCAGGATTAAGAGGTTGATTGCAATAATAGTTTTCTTTAATTATGGATCTGGTTGGGCCTAATGGGCTTACATCACAATACTCATCACATGTACACCCTTGTCCTTAAACCCTTCAATACTGTGAGGAAAGGAAACCCTTAGCTCTATTTGACCTTTGAGGGTCCTTAATCTATCACTCACAAGCACATATCTTTGAATACAATGACTTAGGCAAGTATATGAAAGTACCTTTGAAGAGTATGAGCCTTTTAAGCAAGTATATTATCTTACCCTTTGGGAAGTATGAGCTCACTTTGCTGTAATCTTAGGTATAAAAAGTTTCTTATGGTAAGTATATGAGTACCATCCATGGAAGTACAAGCCTTTTAGGCATGTATATTATTGTATCTTATGGGAAGAGTATGAATTCTAGATATCTTGCTTGTGGGAATGGAAGCCATAAGCTAGATTCAGCCTATGTAATGACCTAGAAATTTCAGCTAAGATTGTCCAAATGTCATTGCTGGATTATCATATGGTATACCTAATGAGGTTGGATCATAGATTGTTCATACTTTGCTTGACCTGTCTATCTCAAGAGAGCTTATGCATGATGTGGGTTGGTAGTCCCCCAATTGGACCAATAACTCATGGATAAAAATCCTAGAAAAGAAAAAGATTTGAAAAATACATGTATAGGAGGAATCAAGTTGGAAGGTCTACTAGTTGTGCATGTGTTTGATTATTTATTTATTTGTCTAACCATTCATGCATCATTTAAGAGAACATAAGCACTTTTTTATCTCCATTTTGCTGGATTTGGACAAAACCCATAAATTCCTTTAAAAAAGATGAGGTCTTTAAGAGGATGACAAGGTCAGAATTGAACCAAATGAGAGAGGATATCCAAGCTATTAGGAGGATGGTTCGACATGATATGGATTATATGCTAGATGAGATCAAGGCCTAGGTGAAGTGAACTATCTTATATAGTTTGAATGGAATACCAAACATGTAGAAAAGCGTAAAGATAAGAGAAATAGGAGGCATCCTTGACTAACAATTGTCAAAGAAGAAAGGGTTAGGCAACCAAGAGAGTTCACTAATTTAAGAAAGCCCATTTCCAATATTTTTGAAGAGCTAGAGCAATAAGGTCTATTGCAACATATAGGCCTAGCTTCATTGGTAAGCCCATTGCCTCTAAGATTTAACATCAATTTGTATTGTTAATTCCTCTAAATATTATGACATGTCACTAATTAGTGTGATCATCTAAGGCATAAAATCTAATACCTAATTAATAATGAGATGTTCTCTATAAAGACCGATCTGTGAAGGTCCCCAAAGAAGATGAAGATTATGCCTATTTGCTAGAATAAAATAGTTTTGCATTTGTAATGTCTTACATTTGTAAAGCTTTTATGATGAAATAAAATTATACCTTTACTTTGAATACTTGAAGTGAGTTGTGAGACAAAAAATTAACCAAACAAAAAGAAATTTCAACAAAAGATATAAAGATAAAAACCCTGTTAACCACCTCACAATGTAGCCCTAGGCAAAATTTAAGGGTGAAGAGAGAAAATAGTTAGCTAAAAACTTAAAAGGGCTTATTCATGACAAGTGTTCAAAATGAAGGACAAATCAGGGGGAAAGAGCTAAGGAAGTGGGTCTATTTAAATGTGTTCTTGGCAATTAGTTTTTCAAAAAAGAAATATAAAGAGATATTACATTTGTTTTACATTCACGAGCATTGCATCATTCTAACCTTTTCAGCCATTCAATATGACTTCTTTTATGAATAAAAAAGGCTTCATTAACTAAAGAGCGTATCTAAAACTCAAGTAAAGAATACTTGACAACATTTATCAAATCCAAAGATGCTATTGTTATGGCTGAACCTAAAGCTTTTGACCTTGAATCCAAAATGAGAAGGCCAAAATCATCATTGAGAAGATCATAAAGGAAACTAGGCAAATAAAGGTCCAAGTTAAAGAGCAAAGGCCTTTTCTGTCAAGGACTGAGCTGACAAAGTTAAGGATACTAAGATACCTAGGGTCGAGAACTAAACCAAAGCTCGAAAGATGGAAGAATAAAAGAAAGGGAGCCTTGCCTTGAGAAAGGGGCACACAGACCTCCCCATGCACCCCATCTTAAAGGCACACATTTATAATGTGTGCCGCTTGTCTGAAGATTACTAGAGCTTCATGCTAGGGGCACATAGTACACTATGGGCCCTTAGTAAGCTTAGCATCCCATGTTCTTCGGATTTTAAATTTTTGACTTGATTTCTTTACTTTTTTGATGCTTCACCTCTTTAAGAAACCCAAATCTTTACCCTTAATCACTTCCATCAGTCCTTAAATCAAGAATTTTCCTACCTTATGAATTCAACTCCCTAAACCTTACCTATAAAATCCATGCTTATACCACCCTACCCACCATCTATGATTTATGACCATCTAGCATTAAGAAATAACTTTCACCTATCATGAGCTAGCATCAGAAACACCAACATATATAATAATAATAATAATAATAATAATAATAATAATAATAAAAAGTAGATTAAGAAGGGAGGAGAGAACATATAGAAACCTTATTTCTAGGGCTTGTGAACTTGTTCTTTGTGATGGAAAAGGTAAACTCTTTAATTAATATGCTAAACTGAGGGCATTAGAACCAAAAACCAAGGATTCCTAATGGTTTTAGTCCAGTTGATGGCTTAGAATGCCATGGGATAGGTTCACATGAATTTAGTTCTTTATTTAATTTGATGTTATTTAAATTTATTTAATTCTATAAATTAATTATGTTCTATTCCATGCATGTTTGCTTTCTATATTTTAAACATAAAATTGATGTTTAAGGACTAAGATTACAATGAGTTTGTGGTTTTGGTTCTTAAGATATGTTCTTAATGGTTTTTAAGTTAATTTGATTAGATTCTTATTTTTTATTGTTATTTGTTGTTTATTTTGGGTTATTTTATTCAGTATTTGAATATTTAAATACCAAAATTTGTTAAGGATAGAAGATAAGTAAATTAGAGTGAAAATTAAAATCTAGGCCCACTAGGAGTGTATGGCCTAGGTGTGTGCCCCTACCTTAGAGCATATGGAGTCTCATTCGCTCCTAACTAAAGGCACATGCCCTAGTTTTCTGTCCTTCATTTGAATCTTAAATTTTTGACCTTTCCTTGAGTTTGATTGTTGTTTTTCATGAGTTTAGATGTTGGAAAAGATCCTTAGGAAATCAATTTACAATTTAGAGCTATGTAGAGCAAGAATTAGAGCAAAATCAAATATGGAATATGAAGAACGAAGAACATAACTAAAGGTACATGGAGGAACAAAGTGCCCTTATCTTAAAGCGCACAATAGGGGCATGTGCCCTTAGTTGTTTGGAATTTAAATTTTGTTTCTTTTTTTTTAATTCCATTTTGATTTTCATTGGTTTTTAGGGTTTATATACTCTTGTTGTAATTCTGTATCAATAAGGATATGCCTCTTTCCCCCCTAATAACTTAGATTAAAAGTAAATATGGATTGGAATAACTTAGTAAATTTATTGTAGTGCTTTAGTTGATAAAAATAGTAGGTTTAATCATATTAGCTTAAGGGTTTATATGTGAATAAATTGTGCATCATTACTTGATAATTGATTAGGTAGAATTAGGGTCAACTTGGTAAATTTAAAGTTTAGGCATTGAAATTGCATGACATTTGTTAGTAAATTAAGTTAGTTGGATAAAAGTCTTTAAATCATTTTGCAACTTGGTAAATTTAAGTTTATGTACTTTAATTGAAAATGGTTAATAATTAGGTCAAATTCATGGACTTCGAATTGGATGCTATTGTTGGTGAATTGTGACTTGTGATATAACTGTTGTATTATAATAAGGCCCAAATCAAGTTCAACTCATCCTAAATTAAAGTCAACCAGTTAGTGAAAGTCAGCCTTACAATTGGGTGGGTTTGAGTACCTAACACCTTTCTAAGTTCATAACTAACTTCCTTAATGAAAATCTTTGAACTAAGGTGGTTAAGTAAGAAGCATAGGGATTTTAGTCTCCTCTTTTCCTAGTTTTTAAAAATTAGGTGGCGTTTCTATTCTCTGCTTTAGGCCTTGACCCTTTGTGTCTTCCTCTAATATTATATTGGAAAGTAGTACAAAACCTTTTCACTTAGAGCTAGAAATATGGTTGCGACAATGTGATTCAAATGAGTAGGACAATTTCACAAGTGCCATTGTATTTATATATACAAATGCAATATATTCTCAATAGTTAAAAGATCAAACACTAATAATGAGGATTTATCCTTATTAATTTAGGTTCAATTCTTCAAGCTAGATTATAAATGAAGATTTATTTCCTTATTTATAAATCCTCTTATTGCCAAATAAAAAATCCACAAATAATTAAAACAATGTTATAAATAAAATGGAGAAGAACATGAACAAAGAATATAGAGAAGAGAATAGTTTTTCTAGTTGTTCCATTCAATAGTATTAAGCCTTTTATATAGAGTACAGAAGAGAAAGAAATAGGAAACTTTCCAATCAGGAAAATACAAGAAATAGGAAGTTTTTCCAATAAGGAAAATACAATCAATACTAATATAAAAACTAGAATATTCATGTATATGGAAAGACATCAATCAAATCTTATAATATATCATAACACTCCCCCTTGATGTCTTTTACAAAGAATATGCCTCGTTAAAACCTTACTAAGGAAAAACCCTATGGGAAAAAAAATCTTAGTAAAGGAAAAAGAGTACATTATTCTTGTAGGGATTTGCGCCATAACACTGCCTCGTTAAAAACCTTACTAGGAAAACCCAATGGGACAAAACCTAGGCTAAGGAAAAAAGAGTACAGTGCATTAAAATCTCCCCCTCATGAAAATATGATTTCTATCAAATATCTCTTAGCTGACACATGCTAATTTTGTTGACTAACTTTTCAAATGTGATTGTAAGGAGTGCCTTTGTAAATAAATCTGCCAAGTTGTCAAATCGTATACTTAATGATGTTTAAGTAATATCCACATATAATAATTTATTTGTAGTACTCCCTTAGGATATTACTTGCGCTGTGAATATAACTCGTTAAAAACCTTATTAGAAAACCCAGTGGGAAAAAACATATCTAAGGAAAAAAGTATATTTCATGCGCTATTTTTTCATTGCACAGATTGCCTTGTTAAAACCTTTGTCCAAGAAAATCCTGTGGGATAAAAACTTGACTAAGGAAAAAGAGTACAATCATATACTAATTCGCTCCCCCTGGTGATGACAGATTTTAACACGGCGTATACTAATTGATGAAATGATGACATTTAAATACCACATTAGGTAAAAACTTAATACATAAGTCTGTTAAATTGTCACTCAAGCGAATTTGGTGGATATCTCTTCTGGAGCTTATATATATACAAGAATTTGGGTGAAGTTCATGTCTACTTCGTTACCCTTAATATAACCACCTTTAATTTGTGCAATTCAAATTGCATTATTCTCAAAATACAATGGGAGTATCTTTTAATGAGGTACTTCAGGACCATAAAAATCTTTATAAAATTGCAGTACCACTATAAGTGAATACATAGCCAGTCTAAAATCTACTATCATAGAAACTAAGCAAATAACCAATATTTGCATATAGACCAATTTCAAATATGAATTATAATATTAATAGTATATTGAAGATAACTTTTTACACCACTCTAATATCTCTTTGTAGGTGCAAAGCTATACCTAGCTAGGAATTTTTATTTTTATTTTTTTGCAAATGCAATATCAGGCTTGATGCAATTTGCAAGACACAAGAGTGCCATATAGCACTTATATATGGTACTTCAAGACCAAACAGCTCTTTATTATCTTTTTTAGGTCTAAAAGGGTCTCTCTTCACTTCTAGTGAGCGGACCACCTATTAGTGTGGTTGAGAGAGAAGATTTATCCATGCAAAAATTGCTTAAATATCTTTTCCACATAAGCATACTGGTGTATTTAAATATCTTTTCCACATAAGCATACTGGTGTATTAGGACTCCTTAATAATTGGTCTGCAGGCCGATACAAAATTTCATTTCCTTTAAATTTTTCATTTCAAACTCACTTTTCAAACATGTACATATTTATTTGAATTCATTAGGAGTCACATTGATATTTAAATCAACTTATACTGCAATAATAACATATACCATTCTATGGTCTTTTATGAATACAAATGGACATAGTGTATTATTCACATATCTTTCTTTCAATAAGAATTTACTCAAAATAATCATACCACATGTCCATATTGCTTTAATCCATACATAGATTTTTGCAATTTGATGAAATATATGTCATATGTTTAATGTGTATTCATTTATAATATACTTAGTCCTTTTGGGACTCTTATTACTTTCATAAGGCATACAATAAGCCTTTAATTAACTGCCATATTAATTAAGTATCGGAACATGATCATTTCCATAATAAGAGAATTATTTTTCTCATAATCAATGATAAAATGAGTCTAGATCTACTTTAATTGCCTCATTCCATGATGATCAATCATGTTTACGCTAATATTCAGTTATACTTGTAGATTATGGATCCATATTTTCTCTTGTCACAGCAAAAGCTACTGTTGAGGCAAATTCATCGTCAACAATAATTAAATTTCTATCAACTCTTTCTTATATCACAAAATAATTGAGATCTCATAGTTTTCATTTATATGATCATCAACTCCAGAAGCCACATCTGGAGGATCTAATTGTTCCGTTGTCTCAGTCTGTGTCTCATAATTAGCTATAGCTTTTTGATTGAGATCTTCCTCTTCAGGAGGTTTCTCTTCAGGAGATTTTATGAGTGGCGCTGCTTTTCTTTGCTTTTCTTTTCCGCGGATTTTTGTCTTTAGTTCCAATTTACTATCCACGCTTCTGGCATGTAGTGAGATTGATTGATTTTCTATTTGCAATTGGAATCACAACCCTTGCTAGGGTATTAGCAGCTGTAATATGAGACTTTATCACTCTTTTAACATCTATAAATGCATTTGGCAGTTAAGTTGCAATTTGTTGTAACTGTATTATTTTGTGAACTTCTGGTTCACTCTAACTTGTACATGGACCAAAATTATTTAAAGGGTTTTTCTTCTAATAAATTTCTGGACATTCTTTAGCACTGCAGGTGCTTTTCCTCCCCCTAATGTCGAAAAATATGCCTCATCAAAATAAATTCATAGTCTCTTTTGTGGACCCATTATCACACATTGAGATAGATTTAATATATTCATGGCACAGAAAAAATTTATGACTCATGTCCTTATACAAGTTTCAAGGGAGAGTATGTATGATGTACATAATGGCATTCATGCCAAACTTTCAAGATTTAATTATTGAACTATAAGTTCAATGCTTGAACTACAGGTTCAACGCAATATATTGTGCATGTATACTAGGGATAAAACAATAATTAAATAACTTATTATAATATACAACTTATAAAATCCTTGCAAATTACTCCTTCAAGGAGTTTACATAAAATCATCAATATTGAATTGAGTTGTGTCCTCTATATGGGCGGTTCCTCTTTCAAAATCTCATTATTTACCAAATGATTTATAGTAGTCACTTCAGGGAATACAGTTGTACTTATGGGCATTATTTGATGATTTCTCATTAGCAATTATTCTTTTAGAATTCTCATTATATACCAAATGATTTATAGTATTCACTTCAGGGAATACAGTTGTACTAGTGGGCATTGTTTGATGATTTCTTATTAACAATTATTCTTTGCAACCACTAGAAAAATAATATTTGTAAATTTTCACTTTTTATATTGCTACTACAGGAGCATGTAACTTTATTACAGGACAATTTCAGCTGTGAAGTAATTTTAAACATGATTAAATTATATTCTCAAATAGACTTCAAGTCTTGTAGGTGTAGGTTTAACCAATCATATTGAGTTTATGGTAGTACCACATATTTCAAGTGATTATATCTATCTTTAAAACTCTTCTAGAAAATATAAAAATCATTAATAGTAAGATATTCAACCTTTAAATCCTTACTTAAATGAGGTTTAAGTAGATAATAGCTTTTACTTTTGCTAGCATCTAAATGCATTTCATTATCAACAACTCATGTCAAAAATTATTTCTATTGAATTCAAGAGCATATAAAAATTATCAACCAAACATTAATTCACTATACTTCACTTTATTTAAATAACTTAATTTGCATATATTTAAAATATATCTAAATAGATCAATCAAAAAATAAATTAATTTTAATTTTAATAAATATTAAATTCATAATTTAACATACCAAGGAAAGGTAAACACTAATTATGCTTCTCTATACCAACATAAATCCAACAATATATGCAATCCGGAAATAAATTCATCAATTCACAAATTAACAAAACCATGTTACTTATATAATTTATATTAATCTCATCTCACATTTAAATCTCTAATTGTTTTCACATCTAATACACATTGACATAAGTAAATTTAAAACATATATAACACACACAACTTTTTTGTAAGCTATTCAACTAACAAATATATATATATATGTATGAGACATGTATTGTCCATAAAATAAATTTTGAGTTAAGATGCTAAGACCGAAGGATATATAATAATATATACACTAGTAGAATCAATCTCAATTTAATCAATCAAGTAAACCTATTAATATGAACGCAAGATCACCATTTTCCCATAAAGCAAGTTAATCAATCAATAAATAAATAATTTAGGGTCGGATTTTATGCAAAAAAAAAAAATTATAAGCCATGACTTTAAAACTATGCATAAAATGTGTTGTTATAATTGATAACCAACTAAAAGTTGCAATTTGGTTGGTAAATCAAATAGGCCATACCCATCATTCCAATACATATAAACAACAATGAAGCACCCAAAACAGAAAAATCAAAGCAAAAAGGTTTACCTTAATATTATGGCCATACGCAGGTATTTTATTAATATCCAATTTATTCAATGCGTGTAGCTTAAATCAAATTTATTTGTTATTTAGGAATATAAAATATCAATTTTTCAAGGATGTCTATTTTATTTATTTAATTACTCGAAGGAGTGATACTAGTATAAATAATTCTTACTCATGATGTCGAGACCCATCAATTAACATTGTCTAATATAAAATCATAATAAAATCAGTCTTTTAAAGACTTGTAGACAATGCATTTAGTTTTTCAGGAACATTTAATGGTTCTTTAATGAATTTGTTTACTTTAATTAGTTTTTCAGGAACTATATAGAATATCAATTCTTCAGGAACTGTAGAGAATATCAATTTTTCAAAAACTGTAGAGAATACCAATTCTTCAAGAACTATAGGGAATACCAGTTTTTCAGGAACTGTAATTATTATTAGTTCTTCAGGAACTCATAACTTAGTTATTTATTTAATTAGTTCTTCAGGAATTATAAATAATACTAGTTCTTCAGGAACTAGAATTTAAAATATAATACTAATTCTCTAGAAACTCATAGCTTAGTTATTTATTTAATTAGTTCTTTAGGAACTATAAATAATACTAGTTCTTCAGGAACTAGTATTTAAAATATAATACTAGTTCTTCAGGAACTAGAATTTAATTGATTAATCATTAAATAGTATATCAAATCTTTATAAATCTAAAAAAAAAAGATTTGAAATAAATGATTGTAAGAGAGAAGAAAAAAAATGATTTCTTCAAATTAATTAGCCCAATATGTTCAAACGATTTCTTAAAAAAAACGATTTAGTTTTTTTTCATAAAAAAAAAATATAAATATTAATAATAATAGTAATTAATTAGATAAAAATTGTTTACCATAAATCTTGAATTTTATTTCTTCAAATTTTTCGCCTTAGCTGGGTTGTAGCAAACCACAAACTATCCAAAATTATGAACAATATTGTAGAACGATTCATGCTGATAACGTGTTATAAATAAAATGGAGAAGAGCATGAACAAAGAATATAGAGAAGAGAATAGTTTTTCTAGTTGTTCCATTCAATAGTATTAAGCTCTTTATATAGAGTACAGAAGAGAAAGAAATAGGAAACTTTTTCAATCAGGAAAATACAAGAAATAGGAAGTTTTTCCAATAAGGAAAATACAATCAATACTAATATGGAAACTAGAATATTTATGTATATGGAAAGACATCAATCAAATCTTATAATATATCATAACAAACAAATCTTAATTTCTGAAGTTATTCATTATGATTTTAAATAGTTAATAGTTAAATTTCAAAATATTACTCCAACTATTGTGATTTGATTTTTTTTTTTTTTTTTTTGTGCCCTTTGAGAGTAAATACATGAGTAACCCAATTATCAAGCATGGTGCATTGTGACCTAACTGGTATATGTATTGGCATCACATTGAAGTGGGGGAGAGTCATTATCTCTACTGGAAATCATGCAAACAAAGCCCTATTCAGATGTGTACTGTGGCTATGCATTGAGAATGAAACACTACGCTTTCCCATCCATATATTCTATATTTCTATTATCTTTTGCAATATTGTAAAGATGCAGCTTGCTTATAGTTAACTGTCACATTTGAAACAAAAGTAGGATGGATATGTGATTTGATTAGTAACTATATATAATAGAATACCGATATATTATAGTCCAAAATGAAGTTAGTGGTTAAAATTCTAACCAAGGCTCTCCTTTAATTATTTTAATTTTTTTTTTAACTAGAAATATCATATATATGAGAGGGTTATAAAGTCAGATATAATGTTAAATCAGCCAAATTTTTTTAATAATTAAATAATAACTATATCAATATTATAAATATAATTTTAACACAATATAGACACGAATCCAATATAAAATCATTTCAAAGTCTCAATTCTAATTTTACCATTAGACCAAAATTTCATAGACTCTTAAAATTTCAACAATTGAAAAGAAAATATTTGATATATTTTTTTAATTATGACAATTAATAATTAATTAGCACAACAAACAAGGTTATATTCGCCTTTTCTTTCCTTTTGTAATCAAGTTTGTCATTTTCTCTTGAATCTGTGGTAGGATAGAAAACCAAGAAATTATAGTGAGCTTTTCTTGATGTTAAAGAAAATGTTACCAACGGAGATCACAGCATGAAACAAGAGCATTGTTGTATGGAGTAGTCAACAAAGTTTGGTAATCCCCATGCATGGAGAGCTTTAAACATGGAGCCACACTTAATTTAGAATTAATAATGTTGAAATTAATATAAAGAAATGGCATTTTATGTTACATTTTTTCAGGGGAATTCTATGTACATGTTTTAATTTTGAATGAAGTTGAATTGTGACTTTAAAGAAAATAAAACTGAATTAATTTAAAAAAATTTAGCGAAAATAAAAAAAGAAAGTGAATTAATTATCTTATGCTTCTAATTAGAATAAATTTTATCTATATTAAATGTATACTCTCGTATTTATGTATTGATTTATATATTTTTATATTCTCCATCACATTATGATAGAAATCACTCTTTATAATTTAAAGTGAATTTTACATGAATGTAATGAATGTAAATATAAAGTATATTATTTTGTATGTGTACTGGATATATATTGAAAAATAATAGTTTTATATTTGATTTGAAAATAGCGACATGATTATGGATTTAAAATTTTCAAAACTACCTCCAATAGTTTTAAATTTAGATTTAAATTTTTCAAAAATACCATCTGTATGATTTATAATTTTTTTTTTTATAAATTGAGATATACGACCGAATTACGAATAAGCCTACTCAAAGAGTAGCTAGAATTTTCATATGTATAGGTTTTTTTTTTTATTTATTTTTTATTTTATTTTTTTTTTTCACTCCTACAAAGTTAAATTGATAGAAAGCCAATTGTTGGTTTAGTTAAATTGGTTTAGAATTTTCATGGAAAATTTTTCTGACTACAACTAATTGGAAATGTCACAATTTGCATAGTGAGTACTGGAAAATAGTTAAAGTCGCATCAGATGGTAAAAGATTTTATGAATTAGTTGAGCAAAGTATCTTCAAATTGAGCTAAAAATAGAGAATTCATGTACCTAGAAAAAGCAAAGAAAAGAACAAGTCATTAAGGTATATTTTGCAGGGTGTTTGGTCCCCCCAACTGAGGCTTGAATTATGGCATATGGTAAGATTACTAATGAGCGTCGGCCAGCCATGAAAATTGACAATGCCTCTCTTTTTCTAATGTAAATGTATCTTTCTCATATCCTTTATTAGATTGGACTTTGTATTGCATGCTTCCTTGATCTTCCAAATTCATGACTTTTATTTGAGATTTGAATCCTTTCCTGTTCCTTATAATTTGACACTTCATATTAGATAAATCATAAGGAGATATATAGAATTTTTTAAAATTCAAATCGCTGCAATAAACAGTAGGATTATTAGCAATAAAAAAAATTTGTAGAAAAATTAATTTTATTATTAAAAACTAATATATGGTATCAACATGAAAAAATTATGTTAAAAAACTAATATGTAGTAATAATATAAAAATTTTTGTCAAAATGCTAAAATTACAATAAGTATTTTTACATTTTTTTAAACATTAAAGAGAAATCAGTCACTAGAGACAAAGTACATTTGATATTTCTTTTCAAATTTTTATGTTAGAAATTCTAGATTATATAATTTTTTTTAAAAAAATATATTTTCACAATCAATATTATGCTCATTTAACATTCTTTTGAGCAATAATAATAATAATAATAATAAGAGAAATTGCTCATTTTGAATTCAGTTGTCGAAAATAAAAGAAATAGCTCATTTTAAAGTTCATCAGGGCGGAGGCAGTTTAAACTTGATTTTCAATTTTCGAATATAAAATTTTGATATTTAAAAATTTCTAAAAATTATGTATATTTTAAATTTTCTCCTTACTTAATTTTCTATTATAATTTCATTTAAATTATTAATATATCTACTAGAGTTACTTATTTTTACTTTTCAAATACGAATATATTTTTTGATTTATGAGAGAGTCCATTGCACTGTAAACTACAATATAAAAGATAGCCATCTCCTTACACTTATTATATATAAAGATGAAATCTCATCAAATGCGAAAGAGATAACTTGAATATAAAATCTCTCACTCTTAAAAGCAAACTTTATTTAAATCTCAAGACTTCAAATGTACAAATAAGAATATATTAATATTTGTTTCAAGTAACACAATAAATTTATAAAATTTTTTAAGGATCACTTTTAAAAAAATAAAAATATATATCTTTTAAAATTTCCATCTTTACTTTTTTTTTTACCCATTATATATATATATATATATATATATATATATATATATATATATATATATATATATATATATATATATATATATATATATATATATATTTCATTTGATATGTAAATAAAATTTAAAAAAAAATTATAAATGAATTTCTAATGTTCAATTTTTACATATTAAATATAAATACATTTTAGATTTATAATATTGATAGAATTTAATTAGAATATAACTAAACTGTGGACTTTAAAATAAATAATATTTGTTAATAAAAAATAAATATAAATTTATAATTATTTATATTAAAAAAAGCTTAGTGTTACAATGACTCCAATCCATTAAATTAAAATTTATGGTTCCGCTTCTTAATTCGATAATAATATTATCAATCATGTTAAGCTTAATTTAATAGGATTTCATTCTTGTGTGATGGTTGTATTAATGTATATTGCTAATTAGCATATTAGTCTACTTATTTAGGATAATTAGGAATATATAGCTAATTATTCTAAATAGATAAACTAATATATTAATCAGGAATATACATTAACACCCTCTCCAACTCAAAAGTGTTGTTTCGAAACAATTTTAAGTTTGCATGTTGACTCTTGAAAATTTACTAAGACAATATTACATGTAAACCTCTTCAGAAAGATATTCACGGTAAAGAGAAATAGTCATCTTGATAAATATTGACATAAATATCTATTTTATAAAAAATCTAACGATATTGAAATATGATATAGGCGAAATGCTTTAAGTGCAAAATATTACATGTGAGTACTTTTCTAAAATTGACTCGATGATCAAAATCATGTCAATATAATCCAAAAAAAGTGAGAATAAAATGTCCAAAATTTTCAAGAATCACTTTGAATCAAACGCTTATATAAGGAGTTAATAAAGTGAAAAAATAAGGGGCACGAGTACCATATGATACTATAGTATTCAAAATTTTCAAGAATTACTTTGAATCAAATGCATAAGCAATGTGCTAACAAAGTGAAAAGATAATAAGACAAGTGTCATGAAATCAAACGAAAAATGACACTATGATTGAACATAAAATTAATCTCTACACATGACCAAAGAAAAAAAAAATGAATAAGGAAAGAAGCCAAGAATAAGAGGTTAACAGAAGAAAATTAAAATATAAAACTAGGTAAGGTTAAAATAAAAAAAAAAAAAAGCTAACAATGAGATATAGAGCAAAAGGAAGATTGATTGACATGATTTTTAATGATAAGGTGGTTTTAGAAAACAAAACTATTAATGAGAAAAATGATAAATAATAATTTACGGAAGAAAAATTGGATCATTATACTTCCTTTTTTTTTTTTTTTGACATTATCAAAACTAGTAAATTGACAAACTCAAGCAAAATAAAATTTTGGAATAAAAGCTTTGATACTAACTTAAAATAAAGAAGAAGAAATAAAATATGATAAAGAATTGTATATTGCTATGTGTATATTGTATTCATATAGTACAAAATAAACTGATATATTTATACAAAACAAATATTATAGAATAGGAAAATTGAGATATCCTAAAAAAGTAAATTAATTAAAAATATATCGCTAATTATCCTAAATAGGTAGACTAATATACTAATTAGGAATATATATTAACAGGTTGGATATTTATTTATTTATTGACCTAAAAATATCCTAGAAGATACTTCACATGGGCATTTGCTTTGGGACTAGGTAACGCAAACATCACCTCCAATGCTATAAAAAAACACACAATAAGCTAGTAGCTACTTTCATATGTTTTTTCTAATCCTATATATAGCTCAAACTTGAAGACTTAGATCGCATCATTCTCTTATTATATAATAACATCAATAACTAAATCTCTTCTAATTCTAATATTCACCACCCCCACCAAAATCATGAACCTAAGGTCTCTAAATTCTAATGCTCTTCTACTACTAGTCTTGTTGAGCCTGAGTTTGTTATTTCTTTTCAAATCATCAGAAGCACAGCAAATGACTAGGGATTTGAAGTTGGGTACAACAGTGAAGGCCATGAAAGGTAATTTTTTCAACAGATTAGCCCTTAGGAGCACTAAGCAGTCAGGGCCAAGCGCAAGTGGTCCAGGACACAGATCAACAAAGCCTAAGTTTTCAGGACCCATTAGAGACTCTGGTCCAAGCCCTGGTGAGGGACATGGTTACTTCCATGACATGCACTATTAGTTTCTTTATGTTTTCTTTTTTCTTTTTTCGTTTTTAATGAATGGACAATATATCTATATAAATATAAGATATGTTTTGGGTAGAATGGGGGAATTGCTTTTTATTTTATATTTTATATTTTTATTTCTTTTCTTTCTTATAGAGTTGCACTGTATTTTTACGCACTTTTTGAGTAAGGAGAGATATTATATATATATATATATATATATATGTTTATTAATATGTTTAGTTTTTGTGCATTTCCCCGCCAAATTGTGCATTTCCCCATTTGGGGAGAGAATAACGCAATCTAGATATGTGATATTATATGTTGCATATCAAACCCTTTTTCTTACTTGATGGAAATAATATTGTAAGCCATCACTTTTAATATTTCTCATCAAATCAGTTAAAATTATTTATAATTTAAAATATTCAAACCTAAAACCTTTCGCTTTGCATATCTTTTAAAAAGAATAAAAAGACTAAATAAATCACATTTGATTGGCTATCAAACCCTCTTCCTTAATCTTTAGTAGAATTGTTCATGATATTGATACTCTCATTTAATCCAACTGGATAAAATATGAAAAGATTTTTAATGAAAATTTTTTCTGTTAATCTTGTTTAATATGGTTAAAGTTCACTTTTAAAAGGGGTTGCTTTTCAGGATTTATGTTTATAATAAGTCTAATTTGCCTAATTATTTTCACATTTTTACCAGATTTATAAAAAAAAAAAAAAAAAAAGGAGAATGTATGCTCAATTTGTCATGAGCGAGGTTGATTCAACAGAGTTAAATTTTCCAACTTGACTTGGACCTAAGAATTCTCTCCTGTCACAAATTTCTCTGTCCGTACCACTCTAGGAGAATTCAAATCCACGGGAAATTACTGAATGTTTAAACAAAAAACCTTCTCACAAAGATTTTAATTTTTTTAACTTTTTAGTTCTTGGTGAATTTTTTTTTTAAACACTAATGTGAATGGTTTGGTTTTAATTAAATTAGAAAAATGTGATTGGTACAATGTTCAAAAACCATATAATTCCACTTAATTACCATAATAATAATAATAATAATAATAATAATAATAAGCCTTTTACATTTCGATTTGAACACTACTAGCTATCCCTAATTGGCGCATAGTGCAAGTATACAAGTCAATGACTTAATTCAGTGAACCTTAAACCAATCCTAATTATATCCCATAATCCTGCATCTAATTGAACTGAACCTGTCATATTCCCGTCTATTCAAGTCATATGGTTGAGTTGTATTGTAAAAACTTATTAAGGATCAATTTGGTTTAGTTTTTCATGTTGTTAACAGTTTTAAGATGGTGATCGTTAACAGATAATTATTAAAGTTTGGTTAAATTTTAATAATTGTTGTGGAAATATAAAATGATCATAAAAATATAATTATTTTTATTTATATACATATATATGTTATTTTGAATTTTAATGTGTTATGAAAATAAAAAATATTAATTAAAAAATTATATTTAAACTTATATATATTTATAATATTTTTTTGAATTGCGAATATAGTAATTATTTTAAATAGTATAAATAATATTGTAATAATTATTATTTTTAAAGAATTATAAATAAGATATCACATAAAAATTAATCTGAAAAATAATTTTATTAATAATAATTTTTAATAGGTATAATATGATGGAGGTGATAAAGTAAAAATATAGTTGATAGGAAAAACTTTCAAAATGGAGTTTTTGAAATTTGCAGCTGTTGAGATATCTGATAGCTAACAATTTTTTATTGTTTTATTTTACTAAACGAGATGAGTTAGTTGTTAGAAGTAAAAAATTATAAATAGCGTTCAACAGTTAAATCAAACACCGCTAATAGAATCTCTAACTCAGGCTATTTTTGGGTTGGAATGCCATTTTGCAACAGAAATTTTGCTCTAACCCACTGTATTTTTCATGCTATTCAGCAGCCTTTGCACAATATCACCTTTTCGGATTTTTCTTTTTTTAATCACAAAAAAAAAAAAAAAAAAACCTAATAATTGTTGTATTACCAAACAATTAGAGAAGTTTTCATTTATGTCCTATATTTGTAATTTTTTCATCTTAATCAAATATTATTTCAATAAAAAATTCAAATTCAAATTCAAATTATATTAATGTTTTATATTTTTTAATTGTGCTCTACTATTGTTAATTATTCAACGTAATGTTTGTTTTGTGCTTTTTTTTTTAATAAAATTTTTGTTTTACTGATTAATATACAAATAGTAAATCGGTCTTTTTATAATATGTAAAATTTATTTACATTTTTATTTAATTTAATATTATTAAATAATAAATTATATTTTTATTGGATGAACATGTATCAAAAAATAGCTTTGGGCATAATTTGTAAAATAACAAAATAGTATTGAAGTAATTAAAAAAAAATATAAAATGAGAGAAAAGAAAATATAAATGAAATATTTTTTTTGGTGTTAGAAATGGGGTTGATGGTTGGAGATAAATTTGCTAGTTTGCTGCTTTGTATTTGTAAAAGGCTATCTAGATGCACGCCTTCTCTCTCAATTCCTTTACTAAGTTATGGTCTACTCTTCTGGCTTGATCATTGTCCAGATTCCCACCAAAGTTAATTCTCTAACTTAATAGACTTATGTCTACCAAAATGACCGTCTTGACTCCATGGCTTAAACTAAATAGGGTTTCACCGGTAGGTGCTATCAAGGCAGCTCATTATGCCCAAAGCACATGTCATAGCTTGTCTATCTAGCTTCCTTGACAAGCCTTAAAAAAATTATCCTGCTTGTAACTTTGACTGTTTGTATTTTTGAGGGTGGGTTGTTAAAGAGAAATTCTGCTTGATGTTGAGGCGAGTGCATTAGCATTATCAAATTGCTTGTCATTGTCTCTAATCAGCTCTTAAAGAACACTAATTTTGCATATTAGGTTTTTCTAAAGGAACTTGATTACCTTGTCTGCTGTGATTGTTGCCAATGGTTTGACTTCTACCCACTTGGTCAAGTGCTCTATAATTGCTAAAAGGAATTTATTTGTCTCAAGGCCATTGAAAAAAATTCCTATGATGTTGAATGCCCATTTCATGAAGGGCTAAGGTTTGGTCAATGGGACTTGTTCGACAGTTGGGATATGTTTCCATTGGCAAATTTATGGCAAAAAGGCACTCCTTGACAAGTTGAATTGCCTCTTCTCTCATATTGCGCCAAAAATATCCTTACCATAGTTCTTTGACTACGAGGACCTTCCCACCCATATGTATGCTACAAGATCCTGCATGAATATCCCTTAACACATATTCCACTTCTACAGGCCTCAAACATTTCAACCATGGCATAGAGTAGGCTATTTGGTATAAGGTATCATTATGGTGTGAGCAGTGGGAGTTGTGATCTTTGACCTTCTTTGCTTTTGTTTTATGATGGATCCATCCAATAAGGATGATCATCTATCTCCATCACCTCCTCACTTTCATACATGCTAGAGTGTTCTATCGTACTTATAAAATTTTTTTACGAGAACTCAATTGGTTTAGAGGCTGCTAACTTAAACTATCTGCCTCTCTATCATTCCTCCTTAAAATATGAAATAGTTGCACTTCAACATTTTGATTCTACATCCACTGCTAAAAGGTTTTGGCTTAGTTGAGGTACATAACCATGGTTGCATCTTTGGTTCAGATTCTCCTTTCAATTGGTTAATAATCAGTTAAGAGTCGTTGTGAACCTTTAAATCAAATAATCGAAGGCTATGTAGAAGTTGCAACCCATGAATAATTGCCTTGCACTCTATCACATTATTAGTGCTTGCAAACTCAAATCTCATAGTGCACTTTAGAGATAGCACTTCTAGCCATTTTTAAAACTATGCTAACACCACTTCCTTTAACATCATACCACATACAAACTCTAAGAGATTAGCATTGGATGAAAAGGGTTCAATTCTTGTTGCTTGGCTCTGGCCAGGCTAAGGGGAGTTTCTTGGAGAAGGAGCATTTTGAGAGTCTGATAGGACTTCTGTTTTAATGGCTAAATGAGGCCTATACTATAGTCCATATTGTCCAAACTCAACTAACCATAATAACATTCTCCCTAATGTCTCTGGTTCATATAGCTATTACTCAAAGATTGGTCTATGACCATTACCCCATGGTGAGAATATAAATACACCTTGCACTGCCTTGCAGATAAAAGTAGAGCATATGCAAGCTTTTCCAAAGTAGTATACTGGTTTCTGGATTGATTCTTCTTCTCCAATCAAAATCAAGCTCATTTCTTAATCCAAGGCAGACATAATAATACCTCCTTACCTAGCAAAGATCTGCTTAATACTTGCTTGAAGCTTAGGAAGTTCTTTAGCTTTTTGAAAGCTGCCTAGTGTGAGGCCTTGCCTGAGGACCGGTCTGATTCGCTGAGTAGGATTGAAATGCTCATTCAGATTTGAACTCACAATGAAACCCTCGGGTTTATATTGGTTGATTTTGAAAATTAACTTAGAGTCGCCACCTCAATTTTATTTTTATTTGGGAAAATATAAGGTAAAAATCCATTTAATTGATTCTAATTTATTTATCCAATGGAAAAGTGCACTAGTCCTCGATTACTAAAAAGGATTTGGAGATTAGGTTTTTGGTTTATTTTGAAAAAGATTTGTTTGGAAAATTTAATTCAAAATGACTTAAAATAAATTTCATGAATAGTTTACATAATGCATGAACAATTATATAATGCATGAATTAAACAAATAAATAAACATTCATTCTATAATATCCCAAACTGATACAGGACGTATGTACAAAAGTATATGTGATAATATCCGATTAGTATCGTAATACGTGCCCAAGTTAACAATGAATATATGAATTAAGTTCAAATGTTTTGTATTTATATGTGAATTTTTCGCATTTTTATAAGACAAATTGTCAAGTAATTGATAAATAAATTTTAATTTATAAAGATTATTAAATGAATTTATGAAAATTGAATTTATTATAGAGGATGACATCGTATATTATGAAATGAACATTTTCAAATATTCAAATAATTTGAATATAAATGTTTTAAAGTAAAAATTTTATATGGAAATATTTTCCTTATTGTTATATTTATATTAACATTCAAAGTTATAGATATTTATGAATTTAAAGTTGAATATTGATATTGATATTAATATTTATTTATATTATTATATTGATATTGATTGTAATATCCCAACCCAATATAGGACGTATGTACAGTATATGAATGAAGATATCCGATTAGTATTGTAATACGTACTCAAGTTAAAAATGAATATTTTCAAATATTCAATGATTTGAATACAAATATTTTAAAGTAATAATTTTATATGGAAATATTTTCCTTATTGTCATATTTATATTAACAATCAAAATTATAGATATTTATGAATTTATAGTTGAATATTGATATTGATATTGATATTATTTATCATTATATTGATAAAGGAAATTTATATTAATAATTGATATTATGATTTATTAATATTGTTATATGAGTATTTGAAATAGTAGAGAATTATTTCAAATTTAATATTGATATTTGGAATAATTTATTTATCATATCTTATATTGATATTTGAAAGGATATTGATTTATTATATTGTCATATTAATATTTTTAAGAGAATATTTTATTAAATGAATTATTGATTTATTATTTATCAAATTGATAAAATTTTAAATTAAAGAAATTGGAATTTCATTATGAAATATAGAAATTTGTTTAATTAATATTTGAAATTATATATTATGATTTTTATATTATGATTATTGAATAATATGGTGAAATTAATGTTTTAGTTAAAATTAATGTTTGAAGATTTTATGTAACTAAATATTATTATTATTATTATGTGTGTGTGTGTGTGTGTGTGTATATATATATATATATATATATATATATATATATATATATATATATATAAAGGATTTTTAAAACCTGGATAGTCCATTTACAGGCAGAAGAAGGAAACAAAATAGAGAAATAGAAACAGAGCAAAGGCAGAGAGAGACAGAGAGAGAGACAAAGACGGTACCTCAGGATCATCGCCGCCCAGCCACTGCCAACCGACGTGCCGCACTAGAGAAAGGAGCACCCGCAGACCAGCTCACCCACTGAAGCTCTTGCCAGCAGCCACAGGACGGTGGCGCACGCTCAGTCTAAACGACTGTCGGCAGAAAACTTTCGAGCTAATTTTTCGTTGTTTTTGATCTCCTTTTTTGACGATATTGGTATGGATGAACTCCTTTTGATTCCAGCTTCGATTTAATATATTGTTTGCTAATTTTAGATAACATTTATTTTGATCGAAATTTGGTGTTTCTAACAGCTGCTGCACTATTTCTAACCATTTTTTGAGCAAATTACAGAAAATGAAGGTTATATTCAGACTCCTCATGTCATATGCTGATATGCTTGGATCGTAATTTGGTTACCATGGGAATTTTCTAGCGACCAGATTTCGGCGATATCTAAAAGTGATGATTTCATACAGTAGCTCTGACTCATTAAACCGAGCCATATGGTATAAATCTTGACTCCTAATTGTGTATAGATAGTGAATTATGAATTTAATTGTAAGAATTTAGGTAGATAGTTTATTAGAATTAATTAGTTGAATTGGATAAGTGAATTGAAAAAATTATTATTATGATTATTGAGTATTATTGGAGAGTAAATTGAAAGGTTGCAGTGAGACATGGAGATTGCTATCAATGGAATTGAATTGGTTGAATGATAGTTTGATAATGAAGAATAGAATTGGTGGATGGGATTAGTGTATTGAAGGTCTGGGTTGGACCATTTGATTGTGATGTTATGATTATTGTGGATAAATTGAATTTATGGTAATAGGGAGTTAATCTTAGTTTAAAGGAGATGCTGTTGAATTTTTGATAGATAATTTAAAGTTTAAAGATGGATAAAAAAGAAATAGTATAATAGTATCTAATGAATAATATTATGTTTCAAGAGGTATGTTAAGGGGAATTCGGAGGATAACAACGACAAGTGGATATATAGCTGGACAGTGATCGACAGTCTAGGTGAGTGAAGAATACATAATGTTATATTTAAGTTCAAATATTCAAACTTAATGAAATATTGTTATTATGGAATTAAGAAGCATGTTTATGGTAATATGAAATTCTATTGCTTATTGATAAGTAATAAACTGTTAAAATGTTAATATTTATTATAACTGATTTTCTATTGATTTCCAAAAATTATAAATTTAATTAATATTCTAATAATTATGATATCCAAGCTATTGTCATAAAATATTAATATATATATATATATATATATATATATATATATATATATATATATATATATATATATATATATATATATATATATATATATATATATATATATATATATATATATATATATATATATATATATTTATATATTCCCAAAGTATCAATTAAGAAAAATTCCAAAATGCTTCATAAGAATAATTGGAAAAGCTACCAAAAGTGATTAATGTTATGAATTAGCATCTTGCTTATATATATGGAATTATATCTAAATTGTAACTATATGAGAGTTCTTATGGTTAAATAAGTAAGTAAGTTAAAATAGGGGAAATTATATGTAAGATTAAAGTAATGGTTAATATTCTTCCTAAAGAGGAATCACATGTATAATCATTAGCAATACTGTTAATGTTAAACTGTTGAGTCTTAAATACCAAAAGGACCTTATATATATGTTTTTATTACCTAGAGTAACTCTTTTCTATCAGCACTTGCAAAGTCTTTCAAAAAGTATATGTGAACCTTGAATTCAAGTAACCTATTGAACCTTGGGAATTATTGAAATCCTGATAACTCTATATTTTTAGAGTTATTTTATTTGTTTAAATTTAAATTTTAGCTCAGTTCTCGAAAATGCAATAATATTATTACATATTTTTAGAAATAAATAGTTCTACAATTTATAAATAAATTATAACATATTTTAAGTATTTTTATTTTATTTTTACAGATCAAAATGATGCAGTAAAAATAATGATGCAAGCAATGATTCAAGTTTTCAATCCATGAGAAATAAATTCAATGGTTGGTGGCTAAAATTCAATGGTTGGTAGCCAACCTAACCATTTTTGTATATTGATGAAGGAATTCAATGGTTGGTAGCCAACCCAACCATTTTTGAATATTGATGAAGGAATTCAATGGTTGGTGGCCAACCTAACCATCAATATTGAATTTTGATGCAAGAATTTTAATGGAACTTGAATTCTTTCACCAAACATGTCTATAAATACCATGCTTGGCAAAGGGAAAGGGCATCAAAGAAAATCCATAAAAAAAACATGTAGAGAGATTTTCATATGTTTTCTTAGAGTAGATTAGTTTTATTTTTTATTTTGATCGAGAGGAGGAGCTTTTGGAAGCTTGAGTTCATCAAAGATTGTATCCCAAAACAAGTTCTCTCTAAACTCTATTCTTGAATTTAATTATAAGTTATTATTATGTTTATTATTTTTATTGTTAATTTAATTGTTTCTTTTCTTTTAATTATAAATAGCTAAATTTATTTTTCTAGGATTTAGATGTAATCTTTTGATTTGCATATGATTATTTATATTTAATTGATTGGGTTGATTGTTGGAATTAATCTTTTATCTTAGAACTTAATGCTTGTAATTAACTGGCCATTAATTGCATGATTTAAGATACTGTGTGAAGTAGCGAGAGTGGAAGCACAATATTAGTTCATTAGGATAATTGACCTAGGGAATGTATTGCTTAGAGATAAGAATACTCCTTTGTGATTTTTAAAAGGGATTTCCACAAAACTTAATGGGTTTCTATTAATTGCTTATGATCACAAGAGTAGACGTAAGGTTAATATGAATACACATGTTGTATCTTGAGAGAGAACACCATATAATTTAGGGAAACCTAATCATTAATTCCAGCAAAAATAATCCATCTAAAAATTATAAAGAAATCATATGTGATCAATTGATGAATTCTAAATCCTAGACTTTTAATTTTATTTTCATATTTATCATCATTTATGTACTTGAATTTTACTTTAGCTTAAAATATAAATTCTCATAATTAATTTTCTAAATAGTAGAGGAATCTTAAAATTGGTACTTGACAAACCCTTTCTCGTGGGAACGATACTCACTCATCACTTTATTACTTGTAAACGATCTGTGCACTTGCAGAATTCGCGCAACAAGTTTTTGGCGCCGTTGCCGGGGAAGGCAATTTTTGACAATATCAATAGGTTGATATACTCTATTACTTTAGATTTTTTTTATATATATATATTTTTAAAATTTTGCAGTTTTTTTTAACTTTTATAAAAAAAAAGAACAAAAAAAAAAAAAAAAAGAGAGAAAGATGGCTTTCCACAACTTGTAATGGTGGAATGGAGGAGTGATGCTAAATAGAGTAGCAAGCATGTATAGTGAGGATGTTTTTGGTAAGTTAAATGCTAAAATCGATGCATTGGTTAACTTAATTGATAAACTTGATACAAATAGTTTATTTAATTCATGTTTGAGTTGTGATCTGTGTGGAGGTAATCATTTGAATTTTGAATGCCAATATGCAGAGCAGGTACAATTTTTCCCAAATTATAAAAGGTATGAGAATTATCCATATTCCAACATAAACAACTCAGGATTGAGTGACTATTCGAGCTTTTCATGGGAAAATCAATGCGATCAAGGTAACAATTCATGGTATCCTTATCAATATGATTTTCAAGATCATGCACCATTTGAAGAGCACAAACCATCTTATAAAGCAACATTGGAAAGATTCATAAATGCTACTCATGAACAATGTGAAAGATTGGAAGATAGGATGAGTCAATGGACTAGCCACAATACAAATTTTGATGTACAAATGGAACAATTTACTAGTCCATTAGATGCTCAAGGCCATGGTAACCTAACAAGTCAAATTGAAGAATATTCTACAGATCAATGTTTGGCAATTTCTTTGAGTGATGATGAGATGATTGATAAAGCAGATACTTCAAGCAAGCAAGAAAAAAAGGAAGAAGTTGAGATCAATTTGCCCAATAAATATTCTTCTCTTATGGATGATATCAGCGGAGTAGTTGAAATTACTAGGGAAATTAAAGAGGTATTTGAAAAAGAGAACTCAAAGGAAACTCTTTTAGTTTGTTTGGTGAAAACAACACCAAATATGCCAGACCATAAAAAATATCAATTTGATGACTTGAAAGAAAAGAAGAAACATTCACCACCATCAACTGAGCACTCACCAACTCTTGATTCAACACCACTACCTTCTTATCTCAATTTCTTGAGAAAATTCAGAGCAAGAAAAAGAGCTCGTTTGAAAGCTTTTGGAAATTATGCGCCTAATTGTAAAATATTAAATAATTTCTGTCTTAACCTTTTTCCATGCAGGTTCAAATCAAGTTGGCTTAACTCATTAAAATTGGCAAAAGTCCATCTTTCCACAATTATCGAGATGATATACTTTGTGTATTATCCTCCTTGATGAAGATCTAGCTATAGTCAAACTAAAGACTATAAATTAAGCGCTTTTGGGAGGCAACCCAAATTTTTAACTTTTTACTTCTTTTTACTTCTTTTTAATTTCTTTTGTTCTTTTATTTGTTTCATTCTATTTTTGCTTTAGTGTTGTTTGTGAGTTATTAAAAAGATTATTAGGAGGAAACCCAAGTTTTCTCTTTACTAGGTTTCTTTTATTTCTGTTTAGTTGTTTCATTTTAAATTTTTTCTTTCATTTTCTTAGCTAAGTTAATCAGATATGGAAGCATCTCTTGCAGCACTAAAAAACAGATTTCTAACTCTTCCCCAAGATGTACTCAGGAAAATTGATGAACGCAGATTGGAAAGAATGAAAGCATTTAGGTGTCTGAATCTTCCTTAGGATATTCGTTGGATCATAGAAGCTAAAGTACGATTGGCAGGTGAGCTTGATGACTCATTTATTAAATGTTTGCCAGGTAAGGGGAGAAGTTCTTACTCAAAGAAGAGAAGAGCTAAGAGAATGGGAGTCTACTACAAGTGTGCAAGATGGAATTGCAACACACGCTGTAAAAACATTGGATTTGCATCTATAAATCGAGAAGATAAAATTAAATTCATAAAGGATGGACTGAGTAAGGAGTCTTTGGATAATATCCTACAGACTCTTGAGACGCATCCTTGTGGATAAGTTCAACGCACTCTTTTAGATTTATGAGAACTATTTAAAAAAGAAAAGCAGCGTTACAGTATAGGGAATCTGACGATAAAAGACCCTGTTTGCCAGTTAATAAGAAAACTGGATGGGAAGCCTATCCTCGACTCATAGAAGGCATGTAAGCCGTTACTGGACGTAAAACCAGAGGAAGATGTGAGCCAAAATCAGAACTACTGTTTATAATCAGGTGTATCACTAACTCTTTTATTTTTTTCAATGCATTATTTTTTTCTATATCCTGCAGTACTTTTTGACTTTTTAGCATCTAGATTTTATTTTTCTGCAGATTTTTCTACTGTCGACAACTTTTTAGTCTTTCAATGTCTCCTTTTAGCTTTTCAATATTTTCTTTTTGACTTTTGTACTCACGCTGCAGATTTTTCTACTTTTGTTAATTTTTTAGTCTTTTAATGTTTGCTTTTAGTTTTTCAATGTTTTCTTTTTGACATTTGTACACACAGTATTAATTATTTTTGTTTTTATTATCATTTTTGTTTTTTATACTTTTTCTATCAACAATTATTTTATCCCATTGAACTGTTCTTTTACTCTTCTAGTTTCTTTATATGCATATTCATTATTGTCAATATGCACACAACCCTTTCGAGAAATCTGTGAGAGAAAATGGCAGAATCCTCAACACGCAAATTCAAAACTATTTGTGTCTTTTGTAGTCCAAACTCTGGCAAGAAAAGAGAGTACTTGATAGCAGCTAATGAACTTGGTAGGATTTTAGCTGAACGAAAAATTGATTTGGTGTTTGAGGGAGGTAGTTAAGGGTTAAGGGATTGTGTCGCAAGTTCTGCATATATTAGAGGTAGTAAAGTCTTAGGAGTAGTTCTAAAGGCTTTGGCTCGAAATAAACAAATCACTGGTGGAACTATAGGTAATGAGTTACAGGTCAATAGCATGTACGAACGAATGGCATACATGAATTTCAATGCTAATACTTTTATCGTATTACCTGGTGGTTTAGAAACATTTGAAGATATTTTCACCATTGCATCTTAGACCCAATTAACTGTTCTTCAAAAGCCATTGGGATTACTTAATGTTGATGGTTTTTATAATGGTTTGTTATCTTTTCTCGATCATGCTGTGGAACAGGGTTTTATGACACCGGTGAGTCGACGCATCTTAGTCTCTGCTTCAACTATTGATCAATTGATTGATCAACTGCAAAACTTTAAATCCGAACCTGATCCATTGATGGCGCAGGTAGTTTGGCACCCCAGGGCTAGTAGCAGTAAAAAGCGAGGACTAGATCTGAATCTCCGATTATAACTTCCCTAACTTTTGTAGTTTTTTTTTATTGCATTTTTTTTTTGTTTTGTGTGTGTGTTTTTTTTTGTTGCACTTGATCAAGCGAAGTTTTAGGTTCGATTCACTAAATGTAAGATGGCTGAGTAAAGAGTTACTTTTGTACTCTTGATACGCATCTTAAATTTATGTGATTTTCCTTTTCAAAAAAAAAAAAAAAACTAGCTAGCTAACTAACTAACTAACTCAAGAGTTATTCATACAAGATGGCTGAGTAAAGAGTACTTTTTGTGCTCTTGATATGCATCTGAATTTTTTTTTCTTCTTTTTTTTTTTAGTTTCCAAAATTAAAAAAAAATTAAAAAAAATAATAAATAAAAAAAAAATTAATGTTTTCTTTTTTGTGTGATTAGTTTCTCATGCTTGTTTTTAGTGTTGTTTCATGATGTTTTATAGGAAACAAAGGAAGTGGAATGCACATCATACTTACAATTTGGAATCCACTTTTCTACAAGAGGGAGTATTTTCTTTCTTTTGGTTTATTTCTTTGACATTGACGACAATGTCTATTGCAAGTTTGGGGGAGATTTAGCTTTTTTTTTGTTTTTAGTAATTTCTTTCATGTTTTGATGAATAAATTTAAAATTTTTTACTCTTTTATTAATAAAATATGCTTGTGTTAAATAAATTGATGAAAGGTCAATGATAGATTATAATTGATATTTATGGACAATTTATTAAAGTATTTCAGGTTGAGCAACTATTTTGGGTAAGAAATTAACTTTTATTAAGATTATATTTTGTTTTGCTTTGCATTATATTGATTGCATTGAATTTGTGTATGCTTACTTAGAGAGGGTTTCTACACATTTTTATCTTCATTTGCCTCACCTATCTTAGAACATGTTTTTGCAAACTTTTGAGGCGAAATTTTGAATTCATTTTGAAAGAGAGATATGATTTAGGCATTGTTTGTTTAGCCTGTTACTTGTATCTACCCTTATTTTAATTTTTTCCCTAGTTTACCCTTTTGTGCCTTGATAATTTTAGCTTTCTTTTCTTTGATTAATTAACCTTAATTGTTATCCTTTACCCTATTTGTGAGATAATTTTGTCAAGTTTACATTCTAATGAAGAAAAGGGAATTATTGAAGTTTTAAAAGAAAAAAAAGATTTTTAATAACTAAGAGTATTATTCATTGTAAAAGACCACCTTTTGCTTAGAATAAGTTTGGGGGAAAGCAAGAAAATTTAATAAATAAAAGTTAGTAATTCTTGCTATATTTAGAATAATGTTGTTGGCAAAAAAAATAAAAAATAAAAAAAAAGAAAAAAAAAAAAGAAGAAGAAAAAGAGGGGGGCTTAAAAGAAGAAAACATTGAAGAAGAATGGTACTTAAGATAAAAGGGATCCTTCATTAATTTAATCCCTTTATTTGAGCTATTGATTTTCTTTTGTAAACTTGGTATAATTATCTTATTTTTGTTCATTTAGCCTTTTCTTTATTTAGCCAAAATACCTTGTGTTAGCCCCATTACAACCTTAGTCAAGACCTACTGATCTCTCTTGATTTGTGAATTCCATTAGTGGAGATTGTTTGCTTTAATATGCTTATGAGATTTGTACATCTATTTTATATCATTTGATAGAGGCATTTAAAGATATTAGTGTGTATATGCCTATCTGAAGTGCAACAATTTCTTTGCAATTGATTTAATGCATAGTTATTCAAGGCATGATTAAGATGAGCATTGTTTTGAACCTGAGATAGAAGCTTGATTTGCAATACTATTAATATGTTGTTTGTAAATATTAATTTCTTGAGACCTTTAAAAAAAAAATTCAACATAAGCATGAGGGGATTAAATTTTTTCTTTTTTTGTGATATTTTATTTTTCTTTGAAATAAAATTTTAAAGGTGTTTGTGGGTATCACCACTGGAGGCCCTCACGAGACTATAACTGGTCCTCTATGGGCCACCTAGGGGTTTAAAGGCTTGTTGCATACGCTAAATGCAATCGTAATTTCCTACGAAAGTGGACTAGTTTAAGTTTTGAATTTTCTTTTGCTTGAGAACAAGCAAAAACTTAAGTTTGGGGGTGTGATAACTCTATATTTTTAGAGTTATTTTATTTGTTTAAACTTAAATTTTAGCTCAGTTCTCGAAAATGCAATAATATTATTACATATTTTTAGAAATAAATAGTTCTACAATTTATAAATAAATTATAACATATTTTAAGTATTTTTATTTTATTTTTACAGATCAAAATGATGCAGTAAAAATAATGATGCAAGCAATGATTCAAGTTTTCAATCCATGAGAAATAAATTCAATGGTTGGTGGCTAAAATTCAATGGTTGGTAGCCAACCTAACCATTTTTGTATATTGATGAAGGAATTCAATGGTTGGTGGCCAAAATTCAATGGTTGGTGGCCAAAATTCAATGGTTGGTAGCCAATCCAACCATTTTTGAATATTGATGAAGGAATTCAATGGTTGGTGGCCAACCTAACCATCAATGTTGAATTTTGATGCAAGAATTTTAATGGAACTTGAATTCTTCCACCAAACATGTCTATAAATACCATGCTTGGCAAAGGGAAAGGGCATCAAAGAAAATCCATAAAAAAAATATGTAGAGAGATTTTCATATGTTTTCTTAGAGTAGATTAGTTTTATTTTTTATTTTGATCGAGAGGAGGAGCTTTTGGAAGCTTGAGTTCATCAAAGATTGTATCCCAAAACAAGTTCTCTCTAAACTCTATTCTTGAATTTAATTATAAGTTATTATTATGTTTATTATTTTTATTGTTAATTTAATTGTTTCTTTTCTTTTAATTATGAATAGCTAAATTTATTTTTCTAGGATTTAGATGTAATCTTTTGATTTGCATATGATTATTTATATTTAATTGATTGGGTTGATTGTTGGAATTAATCTTTTATCTTAGAACTTAATACTTATAATTAACTGGCCATTAATTGCATGATTTAAGATACTGTGTGAAGTAGCGAGAGTGGAAGCACAATATTAGTTCATTAGGATAATTGACCTAGGGAATGTATTGCTTAGAGATAAGAATACTCCTTTGTGATTTTTAAAAGGGATTTCCATAAAACTTAATGGGTTTGTATTAATTGCTTATGATCACGAGAGTAGACATAAGGTTAATATGAATACACATATTGTATCTTGAGAGAGAACACCATATAATTTAGGGAAACCTAATCATTAATTCTAGCAAAAATAATCCATCTAAAAATTATAAAGAAATCATATGTGATCAATTGATGAATTCTAAATCCTAGACCTTTAATTTTATTTTCATATTTATCATCATTTATGTACTTGAATTTTACTTTAGCTTAAAATATAAATTCTCATAATTAATTTTCTAAATAATAGAGGAATCTTAAAATTGATACTTGACAAACCCTTTCTCGTGGGAATGATACTCACTCATCACTTTATTACTTGTAAACGATCTGTGCACTTGCAGAATTCGCGCAACAAATCCCAATTTCCCATTTTATCAAGGATTAACCTTAACATAGAGATCTCCGTCTGATGTGGGTAAGACATCAAACTATATGCACACAGGAATCAGCTTGTATACAAGTGATATGGGGGTATGTTCTACAAAGAACCTCTGTCTCGGGTATGCTAAAGCGCCTCTACCCTAAATTTAAGGGAGTTTATGCTTCGGGTATGCTACAAATAGTCTCTACGCCAACTATATGGGAGCATGCTCATATCAAGAGCCTCTGCTTTGGGTATGCTCAAAAGAGCCGCTACCCTAATTAAAGGAATAATCTCTGTTAGCCTCAATGTTATTGTAACCTAAACATATTGAAATTTTTGTTCATTGATACCCAATCAAATTTATTATAAGATCCAAGAATATTGTCATCCTATTTGCCAAATGTGATCTAAAAGTGAAATGAATAATTGACACTATGACCATAGAAGATCCATCCCAATGGAAATAATTATAAGTTTGAATATTATCTCCATTGAATTTAAAAAGTACATGTATGTGTATAAAATGTTTCCTTAAACTTGTTAATATCATTAAAGATATATATTACATTAAATGTATATATAATTTATTTAGATAACATGTTTATTTGATGAAAATGCTTAGATTATGAATATGTATGATTTCCATAAAATTGAAATAAGTTTCTTATATGAATATCAATATTAATTAATTGTAATATTATATTTTAATACCTAAGTGATATATATCATTATATAATAAAAAGTATTTGGTTATAGTCTATCATTTAATATGTAAACCATTGATATTAAAGTTAATTCTAGAAATTTCTTTTACATGCATGTGTATGAACCTTACTTGAATATTTGAAAATCATATATTCATATAGTTTTTATAAAACTGTATTTTGAATATTGCAAGAATTACAAGATTTAAATATAATCATATATATATTTTCCTTGAGATATTAAAAATGTTACGTTATTGATTTTATAACTTATTAAATATAAAATGTTTTCAATAATACGTGTACTTATACAATGAAACAATTGTTTATATATGTATTTGTCCAAAAGAATTTAATACTCTTATCATATATGAATTTTGCATTTTGAAGATTTATACAATGAATTATTATTTTAAATCTCTTATAATGAATTACGAAATTGATAAACTAAATTTATGTTGATATTTGATATTATATATATGATTTATTAATATTGTTATATGAGTATTTATAATAGTGAATTATTTTTAATTTAATATTGATATTTGGAATAATTTATCTATTACATTTTATATTGATATTTGAAATGATATTAATTTATTATATTATTATACTAATATTTTTAAGAGGATATTTTATTAAATGAAGTATTGAATTTTAAACTTATTATTTATTAAATTGATAAAATTTTAAATTAAAGAAATTGAAATTTTATGTGAAATTTAGAAACTTGTTTAATTTATATTTGAAATTTTATATTATGATTTATATCACAATTATTGGATAATATTGTAAATTTTTGTGATAAATATTTCAGTTAAAATTATTGTTTAAAAGAAAATTATGTGATTAAATATTGTTATTATTGTTAATATTATTATTATTATTAGTAGTAGTAGTAGTATTAGAGTGTATATATATATATATATATATATATATATATATATATGAAAAAGAAGAAGAAGAAGAAGAAACCTAAAAACTGAACACGGGTAGAAGAAGCAAAAAGAAACAGAGTAGAGAAATAGTAGAGGCAGAGAGCAGAGAGAGAGAGAGAGAGAGAGAGAGAGAAAATCGACTGTACTTCCATTCACCATCCTCCGAGCACTGCCTGGCAACATGTGCCCCACTAGGACATAGTCCAGCTGCTGCCCTTTCATCTGGCAGAAGCTCGCTGCTAACAGCCACCGGACGGCAGCACACGGGCCTTTCAAGGTGACTACCGATGAATTTTTTTCCAGGTCATTTCTAGTCATTTTTTGATTTTGTTTGTGATAGTTCTTATATATCTGGAATCCTCTCCTTCTATACTGCAATTTGGTATATCATTTGTTAATTATAGATAACTTTTATTTTGACCAAAATCTGACGTTCCTAAAGGCTATCAATGCTGTTTTTGATTGTTTTCCTGCAAATTACAGGAAGTGAAAGGTATATTTAGACTCCTCACATCTTAAGCTAACCATTGGTACCCTTGGATCGTATTTTGGTCATTGTTGGAATTTTCTAGAGACCGAATAACGGCGACCTTCAAACCGATGATTTTGGATAATAGCTCCAACTCATTAAACTGAGTCACGTGGTATAAATCTCAACTCCTAATTATGTATAGATAGTGAATTATGAATTTATTTATGAGAATTTAAGTAAATAGTTATTAGAATTAATTAGTTAAATTGGATAATTGAATTGAGATAATTATTATTCGTATGATTATTAAGTATTATTGATGATTAATTGAAAGATTAAAGTGAGATGTTAATGTTGAAATTGGTTGAATAATAGTTTGATAATGAAGAATGGAATTAGTGGACAGGATTAGTATATTGAAGGTCCAAGTTAGACTAATTAATTATGTTATAGATGATAAATTAAATTTATAGTAATTGGGAGTTAATCTTAGTTTAGAGAAAATGCCATTGAATTTTTAGTAGATAATATAAAGTTTAAAGATAGAATTAAATGGTATAATAGTGTTTAATCAATGATATTGCATTCTTAGGAGAATTTCAAAGGGGAATTCGGAGGATAACAATGAGAAGTGGATGTTTAGCTGGATAGTGATCTATAATTTAGGTGAGTGAAGAGTACATAATGTTATGTTTAAGTTTAAAATATTTAAAGTTAATAAAGTATTATTATTGTTAAATTAAGAAGCATGTTTGTGGTAATATAAAATTCCATTATTTATTGATAAGTAATAGATTGTTAAAATGTTAATATTTATTATAATTGATCTTCTATTTAAAAAAAATTATAAATTTAATTGATATTCCAATAAATAAGATACTAAAAGCCTTGTCATAAAATATTAAATATTTCTAAAGTATTAATTAAGAAAATTCCAATGCTTCATGAAAATAATTAAAAAGTTACTGAAAATGGTTAATGTTGTATATAGGCTTCCCGCTTATGTATATGGCTTTATACTTAAATTGTAGTTAAATAAAAGTTCTTATGGTTAAATAAGTGAATTAAAAGTATGGAAAACTATGTGTAAGATTAAAGTAATAGTTAAAATCCTTTCTAAAGAGGAAGTACATGTATAATTATTAGTAATATCATTATTGTTAAGTTGTTAAATCCTAAATACCGAAATGATCTCATATATGTTTTAAGTGTTACCTAGAGTAACTCTTTTCTTCCAACACCTAACAAGTCTTTCAAAAAGTATATGTAAACCTTAAATCCAAGTAACCCATTTGAACCTAGGAAATTACTAAAATTCTAAATTTTCTTTGTATCAAGGGTTAGCCTGAACACAGAGATCTCCGACTGATATGGGTAAGACATCAGACTGTGTGCATACAAGAATCAAGTTATATACAAGTGATATGGGGGTATGTTCTAAAAAGAACCTTTGCCTCGGGTATGCCAAGGTGTCTCTACTCCAAATTTAAGGGAGCTTTATGCTTTAGGTATGCTATAAATAGTCTCTACCCCAACTATATAGGAGCATGCTCATATCAAGAGCCTATGCTTCGGGAATGCTCAAACGAGCCCCTACCCCAATTTAAGTGAATGATTTCTATTGACCTTAATTGTTTTGTAATCAAAACACATCGAATTTCTTATTCATTGATACCCAACCAAGCTGATTATAAGATTCAACAATGTTGTTACTTTATTTGCCATTTGTGTTCTAAAAGTGAAATGACAAACTGAACTACAACAATAAAAGGTCCATTCCAATGGAAATAATTAAAAGTTTGAATATTGTCTCCTTTGAATTAAAAAGTATATATATGTGTATAAAATGTTTACCTTAAATTTTTTAATGTCATTATATATATATATATATATATATATAATCTATTTAAATGACATGTTTATTTGATGAAAATATTTAAATTATAAATATGTATGATTTCCTTAATATATTTATATTTTTCTTATATGAATATCAACAGTAATTTTATATAATTTTATTTCAATATCTAAATGAATAGCTTATCAAATATAAAATATTTTTAAAAATATGTATACTGATATAATAAGACAATTATTTATATATATGTAGTCATCTAAAAATTTAATGTTCTTATTATATATGAATTTTGAATTTTTAAGATTATATAATGAATTATTATTTTAAATTTCTTATAATGAATTACAAAACTTTTAAACAATTATATGTATGTAATAAATAGACTTCAATGTATATATTTATATGTTTAAACTAAACATATGTTGTATAAAATTGTCTAATTTCTAAAGAACATGAAATTTCAAAACATGAACATATTTAGTAAAGTTTGAAATCTCTAGAATCTTATGAATTTAAATACTTATTTATATACCACTAGTGTTTAAAACTGCTTAAGCATGTTCCACCCTTACCAAAAAATTTTACATTTGGAGGAAGATAAGAATTATGGGTTACTGATCGAATTCATTTGTGAACTTTATATACTATAATCTATTTACTACAAATAGTAAAGTATCTCTGATTATTCCAAAAGTATATCTCATATGATCTATTGAAATAATCAAAGTGCTATGATTCAAAAGATTTCAAAAATGTGTAGAGTTGGAAATGATGATTTACTTGTATAATTTCCTTAAATAATGGGAATAGCTCAAAGTAAATAAATAAATTTAAAGATTTAGATTTCATAAATTATAAAATATGATCAGTGAATTATATTTGAAATTTTCCAAGGATTAATTGTGTTATTGCTCACTGAGCTTTTCCAAGCTCACCCCCTCCACTCACCAGTTCTTGCAAGTGAAGATTGAATGTTCTCAAAAGTATAGTGGATAGTGGCTAGTTGACTCCCGAAGCAATCATTTCTTCCTTAGGAATTACTAAGTTAAAGTAATAGTTAGATATTTGATAATTATTGTATTTAAATAAATGTTTAAAATTCTTAGATGCTCCATGCGTGTAAGATGGTATTATTGTATTTTATGTAATCAAATTTATTTGATAAGTATTATATTAATGTGTAAATTGAATGGTAAACTGAGACTGATCATGAGTATGAGAATCAATGATGAATCTAGTATGGAAAGTGTAATTGGTATGCAGGTTGTGATCTTAGGCTAATGTATTTGTTATTGATATCATATTGAGTTTTGTCATATGTATGGGTTATAGGGTTGTCGGTGCCTTTACAGTTACCAATGCCTTAGGACCATCACATCTTCAAAGTAGGGTGTGACACATTCAAAGCGAAAAAGTAAAGCAATAAAGTAAAGGAATTAACTTACAATTCAAAACCAAAATAAGGGATACTTTCTCTAACCCTTATGGGTTTTAGAGAAGTCACACATTTCCCAAAATAATTCTAAAGCAACAAATAAAGAAAAATAAGAACAAACCCAACATCATAATAAAGAAAACAAACTAAAAGCGAATAGCACAAAGAAAAAGAACTAATTCATAAAAGAAGAGAAGGATTATTTCTTATTTAAATTGGATTTGATGCTTTAAACAAGCAAGCCTATGTATACCTTTAAATGGGAATCATAATCTACGTAGTTCGCCCTTCTTGCGAAGGGTTTAGTTTAGCCTTGCCATTTTATCATGTTTTAGTTCATTGATTGAAAGGTGCTTGAATGATTAAATCAAATTGATTACCAAGTTGTTAATTAGGTCAGGTTTTACTTAATAAGTAGATGCATCAATTTAAATCATTTATAGTGTTAACTAAATCATATTCTAATCAAAATGCTTCAAAATAATGAAAGAAAATGATAAAACATGCAAAGCAAAGAAATAATAAACAAAGAACAAACTAAGCAATCTTAAGGAAAAATAACAAAACAAAATAATATAAAGCAAAAGAAAAATTAAAACCAAGCAAAACAAGAAAACAAGAAAATAATAAAAAAGGAAATAAATACCTTACGAGTATGAGACTTGGGGAAGTAGGGCAAATGAAGCAGACGGCCACATCATAATTCCACCTTTTCGACTCAACGGAATGACAACCTTTGAACAGTGACTTGGATGGTGTTATTGGGACCTCCTCGGATTGATTTGAGGAGAGCTACCTTGAAACGACCATCCAAATAAAATTTTAAACTAAAAAGTTCGTTCCTTTTAGACTAAACTTGTGGAGATGGTTTACTTGATGCAAAGGCTAATCAAGAAAGCCAAGAGGTTAAGAGGTCATGCAAAATAGAGTGAGAGGACCCCTATATATAGGAGAAAGGTTGGGGGAAAGTTTCATGCACTTCTGATATGGGATAGGTGTGTAAAATGAACAAAAATCAGAAAAAAAGGAAAGATATGACTGCTGCCATGCGTCATCGATATATTAGCAGTAGCCTTCGTGAACCCTTAATTTTACACCTTTCAGTATGTGTTTGAACCTTATAAGCACTTAGACTCGGTAAATAAATCTTCAAAAGTCAAAAACTCTCAAAATGGAAAAAATAAAATATTTCTTTTTGACATTTGAACTCTTTCAAATCATCTAAGACTGAGTAACGAGTATAACGCAACTAGAATCGTGTAAAACAGATGAGAAATGAGCAAGAACGGGTGAAAACGGGAGAAACGGGCGAAAGAGGGGCCCGTTGCTGCACGGCTCTATAACACTACCACAAAGCCCTCTGTGGAACTGCAAAGGGCTATGCGACATTGTCGTAAAGACCTCTGCGGTGCCGCAAAGGCCTCTGTGGCAACTCCGGTGAAAATTCAATTTTTTGTAATTCCACATTAGAATTTTGTGTTTTCTATGCTTCAAACCTCCTCCTATATATAGAAGGCCTCCCTATACTTCAAAACACCAACTTCTAGAGCTTGAAAAGTATTACTTCAAGCAAAACACTTTGCATTCACTCCTTGCTCCGAAAAGCGAGTTGGGGGTTTCTCCTTAATTCTTACCCAACTAGTTTAAGGCTTTCCACCGCCCGCCTGTTCGAGGTAACTCTCTTGCCAAAGGCTCGTGTCCGCCGCCCAAGGCTAGCTGCCACCTGTCATCCGAGGCCAGCTGCTGCCTACCATCCAAAACTAGCTGCCACCCACCAAAGCTAGCCACTGCCTGCCATCCAAGGCCAGCTGCCGCTCGCCATCCAAAGCTAGCCATTGCCTGTTGTCTAAAGCTAGCCATTGCTCACCATCCGAGGTAAGCTTCTTTTCCTTTAATTTCATTGTCTCTTTTAGTTAGTTAATTAAATTGATTCATCTAGGTTGCTAGCTAATCAATTCGGTAATCAATTAAATTAATTAATTAACTTAACCCTCTTTTAATTAATCAATCAAAACGTGATAAAGTGGCTAGGCTAAACTAACCCCTTTGCAAGAAGGGAGAACTATGTGAGTTCTGATTCCCATTCAAAGGGATACATAGGCATGCTTGGTTCAAGCATCGAATCCAATTAAAATTAACCAACTCTTCCCCTATCACCTTCTTCATTTACTATTATTTTGTTTTCTGTTACTTTGTTATTAGGCTTAATTTGGAGAATGTGTGACTTTCCTAGAACCCATAAGGGCTAGAGGAGGTATCCCCTGAGTTTGGATTTCATTGTAATATTGACTCTCTTTTATTTTGAATTCTAATTGTGTATAAACTTTGTGGGTTGAATGATCATGCATATTATAAACTATTCATGCATTTTAATTTATTCATGAAATATATTTTAGGTCATTTTATATTACTTGGCCAAACTTATTTTGTTAAATTAAACCGAAAACCTAGTCCCTGAATCCTCTTTAGTTTTGAGGCTAGTGATCTTTTTCCTTTTAGGTAATAATTGGAGTCAAATGGGTTTTTTCCTTATATTTTCCCAAATAAAAATAAATTAAGGTGGCAACTTTAAGAAATAATTTTCAAATCTATCAAAGATAAGCCCGAGGGCTTCCTCGTGAGTTCTTTCTCAAATGACCATTTCAATTCCCTTTAGTGGATCGGACCAGTGCTGGGTGAGGCCTCACAGTTGGGGACTCCACTGGGGACTAACTTTCTTTTAATAAAAGGGAAAAATAAGTGGACTACTAATTGGTTTAAAAAGAGTTTTGGCCTTTTAATATGATTGTGACTTTGCATGCATCACTTGTATAGGCTCTTTGCCATTTAACCTAGTTTTAGGAAAACAATGGATAATGAGTAGCATCGAGTGGGTAACCCTCCTTGGGTCTATTCGCCGATAGTGAAATCATTCATCCTGCAATGAATCCTTTGATCCTTTCAAAGGTGTAACGAGTATACATGTACTGTTGGACCCACACCAGGCTCTTTAACTCACATGTGGTTAGTTATATCGCTGCTCTAGTATGACGGGTACCCAAATTGAGCCACCCTTACCTTTTCATGTAATGAACTTAGATCCTAGCCTTAGGTTGTATGTACCATAATTAAAACCTTGCATCTATGTAGAGCCAATATGGTGGTTCTACTAGCTAGTTAGCGGGTAAAAGTCAAGGGGGTAGCGCCCCGTTGAAAAATAAATTTCCTGAATCTTTCACCTTCAGATGACTAGCACTCAATTATGAACTCATAGAATCAAATCAAGCTCAAATTATATCAGAAAGAGATTAAAATCAGCCAAAATAGTATGAAACAGGGTTGATCCTGGCGTCATATTGGTTCTAGTGGTGTGCCAAGCATGCTAGCGGTTGGTTCTGCCTGGCCGACTGGCATCCATGATGCCCTTCACTTGTGCTTTATAAATAGAGCTTCCATTCAGCTCTCTTTTTGATGTGGTGTGTTCATAAATCAAAGCAAGTGTGTTGGACATATTTGATGTGGGTCAAATTTAATACCCTAGTCTCTAAGACTAAGTACAGAGTGAGTAGGTTGTCAAACTCTAGGGAATTTGGAGAAATTTTATATTAATCGGGTAATTACTAAGATGGATAGGCAAACAACAAACAAAAGATGTTGATTTATTCTATCTAATCTAAAATACTAAAGTTTTATTATTACTTTAATTAATAACAAAAATAGAATTACAATTCAAAATTAATTTTGAACTATAAATGTTTAACAACATATAAAAACATGCAATGATTGGAGAATATGACCATCAGTCCTTAAAAGCAACTCTTGTTGTCAATTAAGGGTATTTTCATTCAGAGTCTACAAGCACTCTCATGACATTATAGAGATAAACAAAAACCATTAAGTTCCATGCCAATTCTTTAACCCCTCAAAGTGGATTTCTTGTCTCTAGGCACTTTCCTATCCTTTAAGTAATTTCAATTGCATTTCCACCAAAATGCCCCAACTCTCATTGTGAACAAAATGATTAACAAGTTATATATGGTGATCAAGCATACATAACACAATTTAGCACTCAATTGAAACTAAATCATTCATGCATATTAAGAATGTAGTTCATAAAATTAATTCATCATTACAATTCTAACAACCTATTAGACTAAGTACATGGTAAAATATGACATAGAAATAATGCAAGCATTCATTATTGAATAGTAAAACAAAAATAGAAGAAAGGAAGAAAGATTGATGAATGAAGACTCCTTTATTCTTCAGGAAATGACTTGCACAATTCTTGAACTTGAAGTGCCTTTTAGAAGGACACTTGATAAAAACCAAGTACTTAATTCTAATAAGGTGTTTACAAGGATTTTAAGTAAGTTTTTCCTATGTAATACAAGTGTATCTCCCCTCCAAAATGAAGCCAAATCTAAGTATTTATAAGCCCCAAGGTGTCCCAAGAAGTGCCCCTTTGAAAAAGGTGTGTTTGTGAAGAGATGTCATGAAAGGGTGCTGTAACTACTCGGCATAGGGGGAGGATGACTCGGCACCACAGGCTACTGTCACTAGTTAGCACACTTTGTGACTAGTCAGCACACTTTGTGACTAGTCAGCACAAAAGGCTACTATCATGACTCGTGACAGCCTAGGACGAGTCGGCACGGGCTTGTCTTGGCTAATCCTTGCAAAACTTCTTCCTTTTCAAGCATAGAACCCTTGATCCTTTGAGAGTTACCTAGATTACTTAAAGAACACTTAAAAACAAGATTAAAAGCACCACTTTAAAGATAAAATTCATGCATTCAAACATAAAATTAACTATTAATTGATTAGTTTACGTATACATATTTGCATCATATCACCCCACTATGAGATAAAGGCATATAAGACAATATCCCTTTAGTGAATGAGCCTCTAACAAGGAATGATGACTTTGGAATGTATAAGATGAGATAGATTGATTGAAGACTACTTTGGAATTGACGAAAGATAAATGGGATGAGCTTTCTCTCTCTCTCTCCTTTTTTTTTTTTTTTTTAGCTCTAACTTTTGTCTAAGCCACGTTTTTGAATTTTCAACTTAGCGAGTTTGAATTAATGAAATTTGGGAGAAAACATTCCACCATGATTTGCTATTTTTCTTCATGTAAAGAGGCTCTACCCTTTGGATTTTAGGTTTGACAAAGGTCTTCTCTGAACTTGTTGCCCCTTTTTGAGGTGCATTATTTGATTACCCAATGTGCAACAGGTAATTACATTTAGTTTCTCTTTGTGCTTCAATTGTCTTAATCTTCTTTGATTAGGAGTTGGTGAAACAATTGCTAATTTATGAGAATGAAAGCACCTCAAATTCTGATCTATGCTAATTGTAGTGGATTAGATCTCTACCTCTCTTCCTTTTTTTTTTTTCCTTCATTTTCTTTTCCATTTTTTTTTCATTCATTTTCTTTTTCTTTACTTTTTTTTTTATTTTTTTTAAGGGTCATCCATGTTGGATTAAACAAGGAAGATAAGAAAATTAATGCATAAATAATGAAAAAAAAATGTAGATATATTACTGTAAAGGAAACTTTATTGCAAGATGACAAAAAGAAACCATTATTGTCGACGAGAATATAGAAAAATAAGACAACAAACTCTGGCTCAGATTTAGACTTAGACATTGAGATTTGGACTTAGACTCAGGTTTAGACTTGGAATTCAACCTCACACAGGTCAAATTCGTTGAACTTGAACTATTCTATGACATGCCTTTTGAGGCTGAGGTAAGGTGTGGTCGAGTTGGATCTAGATTTCTCATTACTGTTCAAGTTGGTGGTGGAGAATTGAGCTTGAGATGATTTACTTTGGACACAATCTTCAACCTTTGATGTAGTTGCAACCAAAGCTCTGAAGGTGGGTAGGTATTATGTTAAAAAATGGGCTCGATAGGTTGGGAGTAGATTCTTGACAATGTATCTACTTGTTCTTACTCAGTTGGCCAGTTTATCATTTGAGCAGCTTTAGCCCTTTACCTAGTAAGGAACATGGAGGACTAATCTGGAAGTTGCTTTATGGTTTCTAAATTACACCTAGTAACATCTACTTCAATGTTGTAATGATACTATTTAACAAAGACATGACAAATATCATCCCATGTTCTTTTTTTGGCACTTGTCCAGTAAAAGAAACCATTTCCTAGTAGCTTTGGTTAGAGATTCTTGGAACATTTGAGCAAGGAGAATGATATTGTCTAACAAAGACATGACAAATATCATCCCATGTTCTTTTTTGGCACTTGTCCAGTGAAAGAAACCATCTCCTAGCAGCTTCAGTTAGCGATTCTTGGAACATTTGAGCAAGGAGCTCATTACTAAGTCCCATAGGTTTCATTACTCCTATATACATCTTCAGATGAGTTTTGGGGCATATGGTTCCATCAAATCTATCCAACTTAAGCATTCTAAATTTAGGAGGAAGCTTGGCATCAGGGAACAAGGTCAAGCTATCCATATCAATTATGTCATTGTGGTGCTTTAGGGATTTTATGGTTTTCTCCATAGCTTGAACTTTATCCATAATCAATTTGGTATTCTGAGAGAAAACTTCCCCATATTGAAAAGGATCTAGGAGAGAGGAAGAGCTAGAGTGGGTAGTGGTGTTTAAGGCTTGAGTATTGGTAGGTTTTCTAAGATAGGTCTAGTTCAAATTGTGGTTTAGATTATTTTTATTGAGGTTTACTTGGTTACTTAGGACTCGAACTTCCTTAATGATGGCTTGCCTTTGTTCCTTCATGTTTTCTTCAAATTGGATCTATTGAGCAGCTAGGACAGCTTAAAAATGCTCTTCATGCTTCTTAAGAAGGCTAGTCATAAGTATAGTCAGGATGTCCATTTTAACCTGGTTAGTCATTGGTCCCTTATGAACTAAATCAAAGAATTAAGGTAAATGCTTAGGAAGAAGCAAGAATATGGGCATGCAAACTTTGAGGAAAAAGTCTTTGATTGATGTTGTGCATTTGGGCTTTTGAGGATTTCTTAAGGTTACATAGGTCAAGGTCTCAGGCTTAAGGTATCTAGTTGAACCAAAGGTATTGGACTTAGGGTAGTGAGTTGGGCCAAAGGTATTGGGCTTAGAATAGTGTGTTGGGCTAAAGGTATTGGGCTTAGGGTAGTGTCTTGATGATTAGGTTGGCAAGGTATGGGTAAAAAGGAGGGTAGAGGTGTTTTTAGGTTAAAGTTTGAGGTGAAGATATTTTGGGTAAGGTTAAGGTAACAGTGTTTAAGGTCAAAGGTGTTTGAGGCAAAGGCTAGGGAAATGAGGTTTTAGGTTTAGAGCTAGGGTATTAGCATTTAGGTTAAAGGCTAAGGTAATGGGGTAAGGTTTAGGGTGATGGCTTAAGGTTTGTGGGGGCAAAGGTGATTGGGATAGAGGTGAGAGTGTTTAAGGTTTAAAAGTGAAGGTGTTTGGATAGAAGTGAATATGCGACCCTTCTTCTTTTCAAGGTATGATCTAGATTTAAAATGAATGCATCTTTTGTTGTGTAGTATGGATGCATGATATGCATGGAGAAATATTTCATGAGAATACAAAGATACAAGGTTTTTTGATTATGGTATATACAACCTAAGGTTAGGATTTAGGTTCATTACATGAAAAAGGGTAAGGGTGGCTTGTACAGGGTACCCGTCACACTAGAGTAGCGATATACATAACCACATATGAGTCAAGGAGTCTCGCGTGGGTCCAACAATACATGCATACTTGTTACACCTTTGAAAGGATTAAAGAATTCATCGTGGGGTGGATGATTTCACTATCGGTGAATATTACTTACTTGATGTTACTTTCTATTCATTGTTTTCCTAAGAAATCTAGGTTGAAAGGTAAAGAGCCTATGCAAATGATGCATGAAAGCCATTTTTGTATTAAAAGTGCCAAACTTTGATTTAAACCAATTGGTAGTCTTTTTATTTCTTTTATTAAAAAGAACATGGTCCCCAGTGGGATCGCCAGCTGTGAGGCCTCGCCCGAATATTAGTCCGATCCGCTGAGTGGAATTGAAATGCTCATTTGGGTTTGAACTTACAATGGAACCCTTGAGTTCAAATTGGTTGATTTTGAAAATTAACTTAGAGTCGCCACCTCAATGTTATTTTTATTTGGGAAATTATAAGGTAAAAATCCATTTAATTGACCCCAATTTATTTATCCAATGGAAAAGTGCACTAGTCCTCGATTACTAAGGGAGGTTCAGGGACTAGGTTTTTAGTTTATGTTAAAAAAGATTTGTTTGAAAAATTTAATACAAAATGACTTAAAATAAATTTCATGAATAGTTTACATAATGCATGAACAATTATATAATGCATGAATTAAACAAATAAATAAACATTCATTCAAAGTGAAAAAAGTAAAGCAATGAAATAAAGGAATTAACTTACAATTCAAAACCAAAATACGGGATACTTCCTCTAGCCCTTATGGGTTCTAGGGAAGTCACACATTCCCTAAAATAATTCTAAAGCAACAAATAAAGAAAAAGAGGAACAAAACTAACACCATAATAAATAAAACAAACTAAAAGCAAGTAACAAAAAGAAAAATAACTAATTCATAAAAGAAGAGAAGGATTATTTCTTATTTAAATTGGATTTGATGCTTTGAACAAGCAAGCCTACGTATCTCTTTGAATGAAAATCAAAATCCACATAGTTCGTTCTTCTTGTGAAGGGGTTAGTTTAGCCTAGCTATTTTATCATGTTTTAGTTCATTGATTGAAAGGTGGGTTGATTGATTAAATCAGATTGATTATTATTGTTAACTAGGCCAGGTTTTAATTAACAAGGAGATGCATCAATTCAAATCATTTACCAAGTTAACTAAATTATATTCTAATCAAAATGTCTCAAAATAATTAAAGAAAACAATAAAACATGTGCAAAGAAATAATAAATGAAAAGAACAAACTAAGCAATCCTAAGGAAAAATAACAAAACAAAACAATATAAAGCAAAAGAAAATTAAAACCAAGCAAAACAAGAAAATAATAAAAAGGAAATAAATACCTTATGAGGATGAGGCTTGGCGACATAGGGCGGATGAAGCAAACAGCCAAATTGCAATTCCACCTTCTTGGCTTGGTGGAAAGACAACCTTTGAATAGTGACTCGGATGCCATTATTGGGACCTCTTCGAATTGATTTGAGGAGAGCTATCTCAAAATGATCACCCAAATAAAATTTTAAACTAAAAAGTTCATTCCTTTCATATCAAAGTTGTGAAGATGGTTCGCTTGATGTAAAGGCTAATCAAGCAAACTAAGAGGTTAAGAGGTCAAGCAAAATAGAGTGGGAGGACCCCTATATATAGGGAAAAGGTTGGGGGAAAGTTTCATGCACTTCCAATATGGGATAGGTACATAAAATGAAGAAAAATCGAAAAAAAAATGAAAATATATGATTGCTACTGCGCGGAAGCCCGAGGCACTCGCTGATACATTAGCGGTAGTTGCAAGGCCATTTGTAGCAGTCGTTAAAGCTTCCGCAACAGCCATAAGGCATCCTATAGCTGCTAAGCCTAACTTCACCCATTTTGTGATTTTAGACCATTTCCACCCGTTTCTTATCCATTTTTCATGATTCCAGTTGCATTATGCTCATTATTCAATTTCAGATGATTTGAGGATGGTTTATAGGTCAAAGGAATAGGTTTTTGTTCCTAAAACTCCATTTTCCAAATTTTTGATTTTGGCTTGTGGAGGTCTGTTTACTACACCTAAGCACCTTTAAGGTTTCAAATGCAATTTGGAGGGTGCAAAATTAAGGGTTCACGCCTAGCACTCCTCAAACCACTCAACAGACTCTACTTAAATAAGGAAAAATACTTCTCGATTGATATGGACATGAACATGTTAAAAGTTGCAATCCAATAGGTGAGCCTGTGTACTTCTATTATATTATGAGGCATAATGTCCAAGATAGCCTTCACCTTGTCTAGATTTGGCTTAATAACCTTCTTGCTTACCATGCAAACTAAAGATGGATGAAGTCAACATTGATGATGATAGAGCCTAGATAGGGATGCCTTGGTCTAAATGATTTGGGAGTTATTAGGAAGAATCCTGGCGACTTCTTTTGACTCTATTGGAGAAGTTGCGACTCAGGCTAATGAAGAAATTAAGAGTTGAAAAAGAACTTGAAGGGTGCTAGAAAGTTTGGGCTGGAGGTAGAATGTTAAGATAAGATTATGGAATATAAGTCTTATGTAATGTAAAGTTATGGAATGCTTGAACAATATGATCAAAATTCTTTTTATTCGTTGAATTTCATTTCTTTGCTGATCTTCTATGATCCTATTACTTTTATTGGCATAAGTGAGGTAACTTGATATTGTATTTTCTTTGTAAATTTTATCAAAAAAATTGAAATCAGTAAAGCTATTTGGGCTGAAGCCATCATTTTATAAACAAAGTCATTTGGACTGAAGCTATTTCTCTTGTAAACAAAATTGTCTCAATTGTAAATGAAGTTATTCTATTATAATCAAAGCTGTTTCTATTGTAAATGAGGCCACTTGGTCAAATTCTATGTATTTGTAATTGATGAAGCCATTCAGACTATTCTTTTATTGAAATAAAAGTCTTTCTTAATGTATGGTTCCATTGAATTTATAATTTTGTTAATGTTATGATTTGATCTTTAAATGTCCAATTGATAGAATACCCAACTAATGAGGGAAATTATTAGACCATGTACACTAGTGACTCTACTGATTGGATATATAAACTAAGTTAAATGTATTCTTATCGGCATGCAAAAGTGTTTTTAGGATATATAGTAGCCCTTGATAGTTGCAAAGAGCACATTAGTTAACTCATGAGTGCCTTGGTTATGAAACGTTGATAACCATCGAAATTACTGAATGTTTAAACAAAAAACCTTTTCATAAAGATTTTAATTTTTTTAACTTTTTAGTTCTTGGTGAAAAATTATTTTTTAAACACTAATGTGAATGGTTTGGCTTTAATTAAATTAGAAAAATGTGATTGGTACAATGTTCAAAAACCATATAATTCCACTTAATCACCATAATAATAATAATAATAATAATAATAATAATAATAATAATGATAATAATAATAATAAGAAGAAGAAGAAGCCTTTTACATTTCGATTTGAACACTACTAGCTATCCCTAATTGGCGCATAGTATAAGTATATAAGTCAATGACTTAATTCAGTGAACCTTAAACTAATCCTTACTATATCCCATAATCCTGCACGTAATTGAACTGAACCTGTCATATTCTCGTCTATTCAAGTCACATGGTTGAGTTGTATTGTAAAAACTTATTAAGGATCAATTTGGTTTAGTTTTTCGTGTTGTTAACAGTTTTAAGATGGTGATCGTTAACAGATAATTATTAAAGTTTGGTTAAATTTTAATAATTGTTGTGGAAATATAAAATGATCATAAAAATATAATTAGTTTCATTAGTATACATATATATGTTATTTTGAATTTTAATGTGTTATGAAAATAAAAAATATTAATTAAAAAATTATATTTAAACTTATATATATTTATAATATTTTTTTGAAATGTGAATATAGTAATTATTTTAAATAGTATAAATAATGTTGTAATAATTATTATTTTTAAAGAATGATAAATAAGATATCACATAAAAATTAATCTAAAAAATAATTTTATTAATAGTAAGTTTTAATAGGTATAATATGATGGAGGTGATAAAGTAAAAATATAGTTGATAGGAAAAACTTTCAAAATGGAGTTTTTGAAATTTGCAGCTGTTGAGATATCTGATAGCTAACAATTTTTTATTGTTTTATTTTACTAAACGAGATGAGTTAGTTGTTAGAAGTAAAAAACTATGAATAGCTTTCAACCGTTAAATCAAACACCACAAATGGCATCTCTAACTCACGCTATTTTTGGGTTGGAATGCCATTTTGCAATAGAGATTTGCTCTAACCCACTGTATTTTTCATGCTATTCAGCAGCCGTTGATCAATATCACCTTTTTGGATTTTTCTTTTTTTAATCACTAAAAAAAAAACCTAATAATTGTTGTATTTACAAACAATTGGAGAAGTTTTCATTTATGTCCTATATTTGTAATTTTTTCATCTTAATCAAATATTATTTCAATAAAAAATTCAAATACAAATTATATTAATGTTTTATATTTTTTCATTGCGCTCTACTATTGTTAATTATTCAATATAATGTTTGTTTTGTGCTTTTTTTTTTAAATAAAATTTTTGTTTTACTTATTAATATATAAATAGGAAATCAGTCTTTTTATAATATGTCAAATTTATTTAAATTTTTATTTTATTTAATATTATTAAATAGTAAAACATATTTTTATTGGATGAATATGTATCAAAAAAATAGCTTTGGGCATTACTTGTAAAATAACGAAATAGTACGGAAGTAATTAAAAAAAATATAAAATGAGATATAAAAGAAAATATAAATGAAATATTCTTTTTGGTATTAGAAATAGGGCTAATGGTTAGAAATAAATTTACTAGTTTGCTATTTATTTATTTTTTGTAATAGGCTATCTAGATGCATTCCTTCTCTCTCAATTCCTTTATTGAGTTGAGGTCTACCCTCCTGGCTTGATCATTTTCCAGATTCCCACCAAAGTTAATTCTTTAGCTTAACAGACTTATGTCCACTAGAATGACTGTCTTGACTCCATAGACTAAATAGGATTTCATCGGTTGACGTAGCTTGTTATGCCTAGAGCACATGTCGTTACTTGTCTATTAGCTTCCTTGACAAGCCTTAAAAGATTGTCTTGTTTGTAACTTTGACTGTCCATTTTTCTGAGGGTGGGTTATTAAAGAGAAATGCTGCTTGATGTTGAGGCCAATGCATTAGTATTATCAAATTGCTTGTTATTGTCGCTAATCAACTCTTAAGGAACACTAATTTTGCATATTAGGTTTTGCTAGAGGAACCTGATTACCTTGTTTACTGTGATTGTTGCCAATGGTTTGGTTTCTACCCATTTGGTGAAGTGCTCTATAATTGCTAAAAGGAATTTTATTTGTCCCAAGGCCATCAAAAAAAACTCCAATGATGTTGAACGCCCATTTCACGAAGGGCCAAGGTTTGGTCAATGAGACTTGTTTGGTAGTTGGGATATGCTTCCATTGGCAAATTTCTAGGAAAAAAGGCACTTCTTGACAAGCCAAACTACTTTTTCTCTCATAGTGGGCCAAAAATATTCTTACCTTAGTGCTTTGGCTATGAGGACTTTCCCACCCATGTGTATGCTACAAGATCCTTCATGAATATCCCTTAACACATATTCCACTTCTACGGGTGTGAGGTCTCGCTCGAGCACCGGCCATATCTGCTAGAGGAAATCAGGATGCTCATTTGGGTTTAGACTCACGATGGAACCCTTGAGTTCGAATTGGTTGATTTTTGAAAATGATTTTGAGAGTCGCCATCCTAATTTATTTTTAAATGGGAAAATTAAGGAAAAACCCAATTGACTCCAATTCATTAATTTTCAATTAATTACCCAAGAATAAAATCATTAGTCTCGAACCAGGTTGAGTTCAGGGACTAGATTTTTGGTTTTAAATAATCTAAATTTGGCTCTTAAGTTTAATTTGACTTTAGAAAAATTGATTTCATGAATGACATTTATAAGATGATATTAAAGAAAATGCATGAATATAGCATAACATGAATACATGGTGTATAGGGGATTAGTCAAACAATTAAAGTAAATATTCACAAATCACATCAATTAAAAAGAGGAAAGAAGATTGATTGGGATTTGGATTTGAGGTTTGAATTTAGATTCAAAACGTGCCTACGTACCCCATTGAATGAGGATCAAAACCCACGTAGTTCATTCCATGATTAAGTGGCGGGTTTAGGAGTTGATTGGATTGATTGATTTGATTTGGGTTTGAGAAGAAAAGGCTTAATACCTTTGTTTTTTATGGGTGAAGAGTTTTACCAGATCGAAATTCCATTTTATCAGACTGGGTGATTGGATTGATTGGGAGATTAATTAATTAATTAAAATGATTAATTAACTAATTAACATGATGAAAAGGAAGGATGGATTAATTAATTAAAAAGATTAATTATTTAATTTGAAGGAAGGGTGGCTTAAGGAAAATGATTAATTTGATTTTGAAAAAGTGATTAATTAATTAATTAAAAAGATTAATTAATTAAGTGATTAATTAAAAAAGAGTTTCAGTTAATTAAAAAGACTAATTAACTTGGTTAAGGTGAGAAAATTAATTAATTAAAATAATTAATTAATTAAAGAGTGGAGGGAAGGAGAAGAAGAAGAAGAAAAGTTGATAGATAGCCATCAATATCAACTTTGGGTTGTGTTGAAATGAAAGAATGAGGGCCTATTTATAGGCAAAGAGAGATGATGGTAGTTTAGGTAGTGAAAATGTGAAAAGACCAAAAGGGTAGGGTTGAAAAAATGATGAAAAATCATATTGGGGGTATTTTTAGAATAGAAAAAAGGTTTGTGGAGACCACGCTACTAGAGAGGCCAGCGGCACCGCCTAGACAATCGGTGGCACCATCGACTACTCCAGTGGCAGTTGAAGTGGTGATTTTTTTTTTTAGAAATTAGTTGTTGGTTTGGGATTTAAAAAATTTTAGATGTCTAATAGCAATGTAATTAAAGGCAAAAAAAAAATTTCTTTTGGGGCACTGCCCAGTGAAATTTTGCTTTTTGCTTAGGTCAGATTTTGAGACTTCCAGGTCAGTTTCTAGGAGTTTCAGAGTTCAAAAAATTAATCGGTCACTCTCTATAGACTCAAAATTAATTTTAGAACAATTAAATAGTCAGTTTGAGAAAAGATCTTGTCAGTTTTGAAAAAAATACTATATGATACAAAAGGTCCGGTCAGGATTGGAAAAGTGTTAGTGTTTGAAAATTAAGTATGCTAATATTCATATGACTGAAAATCCATTTTTTGCTCTGGGGGCACTGTCCCCTGCTTCCTTACAAGGGGCACTGCCCCTTTAACCCCTGTCCGCTAACCGGCTAGTGGGACTACCGTATTAGGTATGCGCAGCGTACTAATTTTAGTAGGTGTCAAGCTACAGTAGGATGATGAGGTGTAAAATTAAAGGTTTACAATGGGCCTTAAACATTTCAACCATGGCATAGAGTAGGCTATCTTGTATAAAGTGTCATTATGGTGTGAGAAGTGGGAGCTATGGTCTTTGACCTTCCATCGTACTTATAAAAAATTTTTACAGGAACTCAATTGGTTCACAACCTGCTAACTTAAACTATCTACCTCACTATCATTCCCCCTCAAAATATGAAATAGTTGCACTTCAACATTTCAATTCTACATCCGCTGCAAAATGGTCTTGGCTTAGTTGAGGTACATAACCTTAGTTGAGGTACATAGCCATAGTTGCATCTTTGGTTCAAATTCTCCTTTTAATTGGTTAATAATTAGTTAGGAGTTGTTGTGAACCTTCAAATAAGATAATCAAAGGCCATCTGCAAGCTGTAACCCATGAATAATTGCCCTGTACTCTACCACATTATTAGTGCATGTAAACTCAAATCTCACAGTGTACTCCAGAGATAACACTTCTGGCCATTTTTAAAACTATGATAACACCAATCCCTTTGACACTATATGCTCCATCCACATACAAACTCCAAAAGACATTGGCATTGGATGAAAAGGGTTCAGAATTAGACCTATTCTTATTGCTTGGCTCTGGCCAGGCTAGGGGGAGTTCCTTGGAGAAGGAGCATTTTGAGATGAAGTTTGACAGGGCTTGTGTTTTAATGGCTAAATGAGGCCTATACTATAGTCCATATTGTGTAAACTCAACTAACCATAATAACATTCTTCGTAATATCTTTGGTTCATATAGCTATTATTAAAGGTTGGTTTGTGATCACTACCCCATGGTGAGAATATAAATACACCTTGCACTTCCTTGCAGATAAAAGTAGAGTATATGTAAGCTTTTCCAAAGTAGTATACTGGTTTATGGATTGATTCTTCTTCCCTAATTAAAATCAAGCTCATTTCTTAACCCGAGGCATATAGATATAATAATACCTCCTTACCTAGCAAGGGTCTGCTTAATACTTGCTCGAAGCTTAAGAAGTTCTTTAGCTTTTTGAAAACTGCCTAGCAGTCCTCAAACCACTTAAAGATGTTGAGAGCTGTAATCCAAAATGTGAGCCTCTATACTTCTTTTATATTATGAGTAATATTCATATCCAAGATAGCCTTCACCTTATCTAGATTTGGCTTAATAACTTTCTTGCTTACCATGCAACCTAAAGATGGATGAAGTTGACATTGATGATGATAGAGCCTAGATAGTGATGCCTTGGTCTAAATGATCTGGGAGTTATTAAGAAGAATCCTAGCAACTTAGTTGATGGACATTCTTTTGACTCTATTGGAGAAGCTATGACTTGAGCTAATGAAGAAATTAAAAGTTGAAAAAGAACTTGAGGGGTGTTGCAAAGTCTAGGCTAGAGCTATAATGTTAAGATAAGATTATGGAATATAAGTCTTATGTAATGTAAAGTTATGGAATGTATGAACAATATGATGAAAATTCTTTGTATTCATTGAATTTCATTTCTTTGTTGATCTTCTATGATCTTATTACTTTTATTAGCATCAGTGAGGTAACTTGATATTGCATTTTCTTTATAAATTTTATCAAAAAAATTGAAATTAATAAAGCCATTTGCCCTAAACAATCATTTTATAAGCGAAGTCATTTGGATTGAAGCTATTTCCCTTATAAATTAAATTGTCTTAATTATGAAGTTATTCTATTGTAATCAAAGCTGTTTCTATTATAAACGAGGCCACTTGGTCAAATTCTATGTATTTGTAATTGATGAAGCCATTCAAACTATTATTTTATTAAAATAAAAGTCTTTCTTAATGAATGGTTCCATTGAATTTCTAGTTTTCTTAATGTTATGATTTGATCTTTAAATGTCCAATTGACTGAATATCCAACTAATGAGGGAAATTATTAGACCATGTACATTAGTGACTCTACTAATTGGGTATATAAACTAAGTTAAATGTATCCTTATAGGCATGCGAAAGTGTTTTTAGGATATGTAGTATCCCTTGATAGTTACAAAGAGCACATTAATTTACTCATGAGTGCCTTCGATGGTTATGAAATATTTATATCGTGATGGTATTGGATGTTATTAAATGTTGAGACTTATAGGTTAGCGATTCATCCTACCATTAGATCTTTGATAGTTAATGATGTGATGCTTATGGTAATGTTGTCATGATGAACCCAAGCTCACTTAATAATTTCTTTGTCAGATTGAATGAATGAATATATTAAAAGTTTATTGTCTTCTATTCCTATGAAAATATATTATTCATGTTATTCACTTAATGATGTTTCTCTTTGATACATTGATTCTTTTATGAAATCTCTATTCCTATATGCATCTTTATAATTTTACTGAGTTGATGGTTCACCACATTGCCTGTGAATTTTAGGATCAATTTAGAAGTTTTCAAGTAGTTCTTAGAGAATATAAAAGATAAGGCTCCGGCTGTTTATGATGAGAAAATTATCCAAGCTAGAGTTTTGTTGATTTTAAAATGTAATTAAAAAGTTTTTAGGCAGTTCTTGGAGAATATAAAACACGAGGCTCTAGCTATTTATGACAAAGAAGTTATTTAAGCTAGAGTTAGAAGAGTAAGATTATAAGTATTAGGTTTAAAATTATAATAATTCTAAAGTCATAGTTGTTGTCATAGCCCAACTTAGGGAGCTATGACGATCCTAGGACACAGGAAGACATAAGGTCACCCACACCAGTAGAATCCTTAGCTTATGTAAAATTACTTATCAAATACCCATATCTTATTTAATTAAATAATAACTTATAAAACTTGTGAAATAGGCCCATAAACTTCTTACATCTTAAAAATAGTTCTTATAAACCAAAGTTAAAGGAAAACATTTGAAAATAACTTAATAAAATAAAAGTCCAAATAATCCCAAACTTAAAACCACAAAACATCAATTTCCAATTGATTCTTAAGTACTTTGCTTATTACCTCTAGAGCACTAAACTGAAGTTCACCATACAAATGGATGAAGAGAACTCTATTATCTTCTAGGCAATGCAACCACTCAAGTAAAGGAATAGGCTTGAGTTTAGTTACCCTGATCAATCTTGCCATCCTGAAATATCTAAACATAGAAAAGGGTGAGTATAAGACTCAGTGAGAGTAGATGCATACATAGAGTAGGTAAGACAATAAACATAGGCTCAATAACATAGCTTGATTGTTAAAATGAGAAATAAACCATAGGGTAACAGAAACAACTTATAACTTATATTAACTTAAGAGTAGGGGCTATCGCCTTCTCTATTTAACTTATAGCATAAGACTAATCAGGTCCTATGGCTAGCAATATTGGACCCCTACTAGTCGAGGTCTAAGTACTTTGCCCTATCCATAGGCATACCATATGCACAAGTCCAATGTTCACCCCATATTGAGAAGAGGTGTTTCTACAGGCTTGAAAAAATAAGCAATAATATATACATAGCAAGAGTTTAACTTATATTAGGACTCTTATAAAGAATCCTACTTAGCTTGAAAGACTTATTTTAAGGTTCACAATGTCATTACAAGTCATAATATAGCTTAATATGAGTTTTGGATTCAAATAATCAACTTAAGAAAGAGTCCTACTTAAGGTGGGACTCTTGAGCAAACATAGCTTATGTAATTAAAATCAATCAATGGGCATGGAATCATGAAGGAAATCATTCAATATCAAAGAAATCATTTCATATTTGCAAAGAAATAAGAGTGTACATTACAACTCACCTCAGACTCCTGTGCTCCTAATTAACCGAGCTAAGTGAACTGCAGAGCTTGAACCTCTTTAACCTTTATAGCATAAATCAAATAGTTCTTATTTAATTCATATATTCAACAACTTATCATATTTATACATATTCTTGCTTAACTTAAGTGGTTAACTTGAACTAGGACTCTTAGTCTAACTATGACTCTTTGGTCAAACAAGGTCAACCTTTAATATCTTTCCTTATTTTGACCTTTAATTTTGACGATTAATGTTTTAATGTTATTTTAATATATTTATAATATGTCTTAATTCATCTTTGGTTATAGTTAAACTTTTGACTTTGACTTCCTAAAGTCAACCCGATACTAGTGTACCCTATTAATGAAGTCTTAATATTTGACTTATTCATACCAATTGACTCTATAAATTCTTAATTAATTTATTTAATTTTATAAGTATATCATTAATTTGCTGTTTATATTTAATTTAATTAGAAACTCAATTCTTAGGTCTAGTTTAATTAGAAACTCAATTCTTAGGTCTAGTGTTCACCCCTCAAAAGATTTTAACTCACCCATCCTTTGATTGCTTGTGTTATTGTTAACAATTTCAAATTTTATTGTTTAACTATTTAACTACATAATCTTAATTAAAACTAAGCTTAATTAACTTCAATTGACAGGTTACAAATTTTAAATTGTTCATGGATGTTCAAGAACATTTTTGAAATTCCATTTTGGATTTCTCAATGATTCGAACTCAAATTTTATTTTTACAATTTCTATGTTCTATTGGCTCTAAATCCAATCAAATTTTACTTCAAAAAAAAAATTATGGAACTTTGGAATTAAATCCCCCTCTTGGCCGAATGGTACTTGCAAATTTTTTTTTTTAACATATTATTCACTAGCAATCCAAAACTTGTTTGCAATTAATTCCATTTACGTTCCTTGGCATAATTCTTTTCTTAATTCAACGAATACACATCCCATTTTATCAATTAAACCAAACCAACACCACATTACCATTATTTTTATACATTTTTAATTACTATAAAAAAATAAAAATTAAATTGAGAAAATAATTGTTCTCACATTAATTCACAACGATAATTCCAATCCCCTTCTATTAGTGTTACCCAAACCTTCCAAGATTAAATAACAATAATTTTAATTTTTTTTAAAATAGTTACTGCAATAATCAGCTCATAAAAATTGAAAAGATTTAGTGTAAAAGAATTCTTACCTTGCGAAAATCGTTGATTATTTATTGTTAATTCTTGAAATTTTTTTGAGAGAAAAGGGAAGAAGAAAGTTTTGTTTTTTTTTTTTTTTTTTTGCTTTTTTTTTAGTAAGAATGTGTGTACAACACTTGAAATGGAGGGGGGCGGCTGTTGGTCAGTTAAATACTTTAGGGTTTTTTTTTTTTTTTAAATTAACACTGCATTTTAAAATTCTGATTTTTAGGTTTTAGTGTAATTTTCCTATGTTTCTGTTGAAAATTTGGAAAAGTGTTCAACTGAACTTTGGTTCCAAATATTTTTAACTTTTATTTGGTGTATTTATTTTACAACTTTGGTCAAATGACCAAAATACCTTTAATCAGTGGCAGCTGTCAGAGTTATTTTTTGTATTTTCATTATAACTTTTTCGTTTCTTATTCTTTTTCATTCAAACAAAAATTATTGTGTTTTATGTAATATTTGGGACCTATTTATAGTATTTTCTTGATTTTTAACCTAGATACCCCTTGTCCACTGTTTTAGGGTCAAAATAACCAAAACACCCCTATAGTCAAAATATCTCTTTTTATTATCCTAACTTAGTCCTAACATTATTAAACATCCCAAAACATATTTTGAACAAAAATGAGTCACACCATATTATACTTAATACACATTAGGTTCTATAATTGTTATCTTTAGGTAGGGTATTATAGTTGTAATTGATTTACATCAAGAATATCAATGGTTGTAAGGAACTTATGTATTGAAGTAATTTAAATTAATAAACAAAGAGATTGATTTTTTTCTTTTAGTTCAATTGTACCATAAGATTTTTTTAAGCTAGCTCGCATATGTCTTTGATTAATTAAGCATGTTAAGTCCTATGGATCCGGGCATAGAAGAGTTTTATGGGTATTTGATGGCTTTATTTTACCTATGCTTTAAGACTGTCACACATTGATAGAAGGAGTGCAGTGGCTCTGGGTGTCCGTTTCAGACCATTTGACCACCACTGGATTGAATTTTTAATTTCCTATTTTCTGAGATATGAAATATTTTTTGAGTATCATAAAATATTTATTTTGATTTTTCTACCACTTTAAATTAATAAAAATTATGAAACAAATATTTTTGGATTGAGAAAAAATTTTGTTTTTTTTTTTTTTTATAAAATTATTACTCTGTGTAATAGTCATTTGGTGCTATTGTTATGATTTTTGAAAATCTCCTTGTATTTTTGGTGAATTAATTTCTAAAAATTGAATAAAAGAAATTAAGAAAATTGACGTTATCATTTATTAAATTAATTATGGCCTTGATGCACTAGATTTGTTCAGTATATTTAGCATATTTTTATAATATGTTATTTGAATTTTTTGAATTAATCAAAATATTATATGATTAGTATAAATTTCAAATTTAAATATGTTTTATTTAAATTAACTAACTATAATATATGGATAATTTATTTTATTTATATATTTTTTTATCCACAAAAAAATTAGACTCATGTGTTATGTATTTTGGTTATAATTTATGTTTTAAATTGAGTGGGAGGATTATAAATATCATTTGTTGATAAAATTGTTTGAAATTTTACTAATTTCATACTTTTGGGAATATGATGTTTACAATATTATGTGCTAATTGAAATTGTATTAGAAGTTGATTGAGAACCTAGTGAACTTTTGCTTCAAATACAACTGATATTTATTACATCAATGTTGCAACAATTTATTGTTGTTTTTTATATAATGTGCCATAAATTATTTACAAGTATATTTAATATCTCTGTGTGTAGTTGAAAATGTCATCGGATGCTAAAAACATCATAGCTGAATTGAACAAAGGTGAGAAGTTAAACGGCGATAATTATGAAATAAGACATCACAAAGTTCAATATATCCTTGAGGAATAAGAAGTTATTGAGACATTGAATCATGTAATCGATGGGCTTGAAGCTGGAACTACTGCTCAATATAAGAGAGATGCTGAAGCCTATGCAGCTTAAAAGCAAAAGAACTCTCTTACTCGCATAACGTTGTTGAGTTGTATGCAAAATGACTTGTTGATTGAGTATGAGACATACAAAACTGCTCATGAGATGTGGAATGCTTTGAAAGCTAAATATGGTGAGCCTTTTGTGACTAGGATATGTGAACTAGTCATTAAGTTTAGAGGCTATAAGATGCGCCCGAACCACACTATGAAGTAGCACCTTAGAGAGATGAAGAAAATGATAAGGGAACTCAACTCAGCAGGTCATATCTTAACTAATGAGAAACAAATTGAGGCAGTCATTAGGTCACTCCCTAAGAGTTGGGATCATATGGTTGTGAATATGACCCATAACGAAAGTGTGAAGACTCTTAATGATATTGTTCATCATTTTGAACTTGAGGCTGAGTGTTTGTTAGCAAACAAACCTCATGGGGAAACCTTAATGGCTGAAAGTTCCCAAAAGCTTAAAAATTTTAAGGCAAAGAAGAAGTTCTTCAAAAGGAAAGCAAGACCTAATGAGGCAACTAAAGGCAAGACTAAGGCACCAAAGAAAAACAAACATGCCAAAAGAGACAAGAGCAAGCTTAAGTGCTACAACTGTGGCAAGAAAGGGCATTTTGTTAGTAAGTGCACTGAGCCAGCTAAGGTATGATATCTAAACACAAATATAGGTGTTTATGTTTTAAGCTATGTGTTCCTAACTGAATCTAATCCTTTATGGACTGTAGACTCAGGCGCTATAAACCACATAGCTGTGAATCGAGATGCATACTTAGAGTTTCATCGGATAAGTTTTCGAATACGATGGATTTATATGGGAAACAACAATAGAGTTGAAGTCAAGGGCATTAGGACCTACAAATTAGATTTACATGGAATATGGCAAAATCTTATCTCTGTTTTAGCTCTTTTAAATTATGGTTTTAGTTTTTTCTTTGATAATAATAAATTGCAATTATTTAAAGGAACAATTGTGTATGGTTTTGGTTACATTTATGGTGGTTTCATGGTTTTGGATTTGAACAATTGTGTTTCTCTTAAGAATACAAGTTGTAATTCGTTAACTGCTTTTGAAAACACATGTGATGATGTTCAATTATGGCATGCTAGAGTTGGGCATATTGGTCAAGAAAGAATGAATACACTAAGTAAATGAAATTTATTAAGTCAGCTCAATAGAATAAACATGCCTGCTTGTGAGTTTTGTCTAGTTGGAAAAGCAACCAAGAAACCATTTGGAAAAGCAACTAGATTTGAAATTCCATTGCAAATTATTCATTTTGACATATGTGGTCCAATGAATGTAAGGGCAAGACATGGTGCTTTATATTTTATCACATTTATAGATGACTATACTCGATTTGGTTATGTTTATCTAATTTTACATAAACCAGAAGCATTAGAATGATTCAAAAAATATATAAACCTTATTGAAAATCAGTTAGACAAAAAGATTAAAATATTAAGAACCGATCGAGATAGGGAATATTTGTCTGATAAGTTCAAACAGTTATGTGATGAAAAAAGCATTGAGAGGCATTTGACCAATCTAGAAACTTCACAGCAAAATGGTGTTGCTGAAAGAAGAAATAGAACATTACTGGAAATGGAAAGATCAATGATGGCATAAGCAAATTTACCAATTTCGTATTGGGGAGATGCATTGCTTACTACCACATATGTTCATAATAGAGTGCCCTCCAAAGAAGTTGCTTCTACTCCATATGAGTTATAGAATAATAGAAAGCCAGATTTGAGTAATCTACGATCATGGGGGTAGGCTGCTTATGTCTTTAACACTTCCCATAGATATGGAAAACTAGGCCCAAAAGGTAAGAAATTTATCTTCATTAGATACTGTGAACATTCCGAAGGGTATATGTTCATTAGTGAGAATGATGATGAGACAGTAACTGAAATTCAATCACATGATGTCACTTTCTTAGAGAATGACTGTCTAAGTCTTAGTGACATTGATACGAATTTACATCTTTATAAGTTAGAGGACTCTAATACAAGTGAACCATCACTAACACCTAAAGCCAGTGGGAGGAAACTTGTATCTTTAAAAGATGTAAATAAAGAGCTAGAGTTAAGAAGAAGTTCTTGACTAGTCATTCCTCATTGTTGTTTTGAAATTGAAAGGGAACATTTTCTAGCCACTATGGGTGATTTAGTAGAACCCAAAACAGTGGCTCAGGCTCTATCTTCTCGATCAAGTGATGAATGGAGAAAAGTAATGGAAGAAGAAATGGAGTCAATGAAGAAAAATCAAGTTTGGTGCTTGGTTGATTTACCTCTAAATAAAAAAGCCATTAGGAGGAAATGGATCCTCAAAATCAAACAAAATGCTGATGGCTCTATAGAGATGTATATGTCTAGTTTGGTAGCAAAAGGCTACACACAATAAGAAGGCATAGATTATGAGGAAACTTTCTCTCTGGTAGTAAGGCTTGCCTCTATTCGCCTCATTCTAGCTATAGTAGCCCATATGGATCTAGAATTTCATCAAATGGATGTCAAAATAGCTTTCTTAAATGGAGAGCTGAATGTGGAAATCTATATGGAGCAACTTGAGGGCTTTGTGGTCCAAGGTCAAGAAAAGAAGGTCTATAAGTTGATACATTCAATTTATGGACTTAAATAGTCATCTAGATAGTGGTACTTAAGATTTCATCGAGAAATCACTTCATATGATTTTAAGATGATCAATGAAGACCATTATGTTTCTATTAAAATGGATAAAGACAAATTTGTGATTTTATTATTGTATATGGATGACATACTTATAGTTGGAAATGGCATAGAATTCATGAAAACCATTAAGGAATGGTTATCATCTACTTTTGAGATGAGAGATATAGGAGAAGCATCCTATATACTTGGTGTTAGGATCAAAAGAGCTTGTTCAAGTAGAATGTTGGCACTTTCGCAGGAGTCATACATTAAGAAAATGCTTGAATGATTTAATATACAAAATTGCAATCCCATAGATACTCCATTTGCAAGAGGTGAAAATCTAAGCAAAGAACAAGGGACTAAGACTCCATAAGAAAAGAAGGCAATGGCGAATGTTCCTTATGCCAATGCGATTGGTAGTCTGATGTACGCTATGTTGTGTACTTAACCTAATATTTGCTATGCTGTTGGTATGGTAAGTCGATACCAAGTAAATCTTGGCATTATGCATTGGAAAGCAGTCAAGAGGATTTTAAGATATCTAAAAGGCACGATGGACCATTCTTTTTGTTACCGAGGCAATGATTTGCGATTAGTTGGGTATTCAAGTGCTGATTAAGCTAGTGATCTGGATGAACGCAAATCAACTTCAGGTTACGCACTCTTGCTTAACAAATGTGCAATATCATAGAGTGGTAAGAAACAAACATGCATTGCCCTGTCCACAATGAAGGCTAAATTTATAGTATGTTCAGCCGCAGTGCAAGAAGCCATTTGGCTAAAAGGATTTTTGCACAACTTGAGGATAGTTAAAGGTAACACTAAACTTACAAATGTCTATTAGATAGCCAAGTTGCCATTGCTTATGTTAGAGATCCAAAGTATGATGGAAGAACTAAGCATATAGATATCAAGAACAAGTTCATCAGAGATATTATAGTAAAGAAAGAAGTCATATTGAAATATCTACCTAAACGTGAAATGGTAACAGATCCATTCACAAAATCAATTCTTAGAGACATGTTTTATTCACATTTACATGCCTTAGGTTTGCATAAGATATTAATTTCTTATAATTTTTTATTGGTTATTATTAATAAAATTGATGAACCAATTTTTTATTAATTTCTATGTGATTATGAATATTTTGTTAGCACTTATATGATTAATGTCTATCACAAGGCAATGATCGGCTCTCTCAAACGAGTGACCACCCAATTGGCATGTTTAGTACATAATAGGATGAGACTATGTATACTAAAAGAGAGAAAAATATACACTTGGAGTTGCCTTGATTAAGTATCAAGATGAGGTTATATTTGAAAACTGAATGTGATACCCCAAACCATATATGCCTTATCAAGCTAGACCTAAATTAAACATTTGACCCAAAGTGGGAAAAGAATGTAAATTTGTAAAATTCATGTGTTGTTTTTAATGTGGTCTGTATGGTAATAAATTAGACATATGCTCTTTAATAAAAAGGAATTACCATAATATGTATTTCATACTACATTTGCTTTAGAGCAATGACAAAGGACAATAAGAGATTATCCCTATATCCTTATTGTGTGAGGTCCTTATGGCTTTTAGTTAAGACCAATTTATGGTAACCTTAGTACTATTGACTATGTTCAAAGATAACACATTAATGTAGCTACTTTGATATGTTTTTTATGGAGATGAATATAATTATCCTTAAGGGACATGTTGGGAAAGTTGTTAATGTGAAGTCAAAGAACATGAGCTCAAGAGGAAGACTTGATAGTCTGCACAAGTGTGTGTAAAGGTTAATTGATCATATTGCTTTGTACAATTGATTTCTCAAGAACAAAAAATGTTAATAGATATTACATATAGCCACAAGGGATTGGTGTATGTAACATGTGCAGAAACATAAGTTTCGGGTACTGCGAGGCATTGATTAACTAATATTTTTTTTATATGCAGTGGAGCTGTTATATATCCCTAACAAGTGCATAACATTAAAGCTCATTTAGATGCCCGCACAGTCACATGGTACATTTGCCTATATGAATGATTGAGGGAATTAAATAGATTTATGTAATCTATTTGTACTATCATTCCACCCATTATGGGTGAGTGGGAGATGTTGGAAAGTGGGTTAGTTTTCTTGCACCCATAATGGGTTGACCCAACCCAGTTAGAGACCCAAATTAATTCATTGGTGGAATTTAAATGATTAAGATAAATATTCAAATAATTTAAGTAATTATTTGATATTTAACTAAAAGATAATATAAATAATTATCTTAGAGATAATTAAAAGGATAATTTAAATAATTATCTTCAGAAAAAATACATTCTCTGTAGATAAGAAATAGGACACTCTCTTTATCTCCATATCTCTCAACCACCAAAAAGCTCTCTGCATGAGTCAAAAAAAAAAAGTACATTAAAAAATAATTCTCCAATAATCAGAGGTTCTTGTATCGTGAACCTGAGTTGGTTCTAGGTTATTATGGTTCCAATCTAACTGTTTGCATCAATCAAAGTTCGTGTTGTATTTGTGAACAAGGTGTGCTGTATTTGTGCTATTGTTCATAATTTGGTGTGGAGTTTTCTAAAGCATAATCATCAATATTGTTGTTTTCTAAATTGAAGGAGGTAACCTTTAAACTCAATTTAATTATATAGTAGTGATTTAAACATAGTTATGTGATCTTTAAGATTGAATTGATTGCAAAAATTATGATTCAAATATATATATATATATATATATATATATATATATATATATATATATATATATATATATATATATATATATATATATATTATCAAAAATGATACTCAATTCTCCGTGAATTCAAACTTAAAAGAGTATTTTGATTTTTAGTAGATCAGACCAACGTTTGGATGAAACCTCACATCTGAGGCCTCATGTTTATTCCTTTATCATGACTCATGAACACGAATTGAAGATGGAAATGCAGTAGAGAGAGTCGGAGATATTCTTTTATTTACCTTTTCATTACTTATATCTATTGGAGTTTGGAGATACCCCTTATTAGCTATTCTCAAGTTATCGGCTATCAACAAAAAGTATGGCTTTGAGTCAACCTTTATTTGTTTATAATAATAATAATAATAATAATAATAATAATAAAAAGAAGGTGAAAAACAACATGCAAGTAAATCCTCTTTCCTTCCTCTCAACGTTTTGAATAATGACCAAATTTCTAATCATCAAATTTATGTGGCATCGACAATATAGAGGTGTCCAAATGCATTAGCTAATTGAATTTTGAGAGCAAATTATTTGAGTTTAATTCAATTTTAATGAGGTTAAGTTGAAATTTTAACATAGAATAAAGTAAAATTTGAATATTATAACATTAAATAAGAGTAATCACGAATCTAAAAAATCTTTAAGATGTTATATTATTTTAAATATTTTATATTACATATAATATGTAATTATTTGTAGTTTATTAATTTAAACTTGAATTCGAGTTTACCCATGTTTACACCACTAATAAATTTGAGATTCGTGATTAAATTTATTCAAAATTTTAATATTGATTGCACTTACAACACTTAAAGTTAAGTATATTAAATATTTTATTAAATTAAATTTTGAAGTGTAAAAATAATTTAATCAAGCTTAAATTATATTTTAAGTCTCAAAATTGAGATCAAGTCTTGTATGTTGTATTTACTTGATTGGATAATCTACTTTATTACACTTTTGCTGTTGTACCATTAAAAATATCAAATTATTTTTTAAAAATTAATCATCAAATTAATTTTATTAATAATTGAATAGTGTGACAAATGTAAATAATTGTGAAAAAGTGTGAGATAATCCATATTATAGATCAATGTGAACTGTCCATCCCAGGCAAATTACGAGCTCGTCCATATATGATTCAACCAAACTTTTAGACATCATCTAGGGTTTACTTTGCCAACACACCATTTCTCTATAATCCAATTACAACTTAGCAATAGAAAATCTATGTCCTACTCAACTTCTATCACCAAGAATACTTCTCCATACCCGATGTTGTAACATACAATATGATTCCAACAAGGATTCGTATAACAAGGTGTTCCTATAAATAGCTTTCTTTTCTACATATCTAAGATAAGTCAATTCTTTAGATTCTCCAAAGCTTCTAGTTCTTTAAAATTATATATGTACTGACTTAAGTATCGGAGTGGTCCCCAGATACATCGCCTAGGTCCTCTGACCTTTGTTTTGCAAGTATTGAAGATCACATATTCTTATCTTTGAGATTGGAATTCGTTTTTGAGCACATCAATCCATATTCCTCATTTATTTAAAAAATAAATGACATTTGAAAATTTTAATTAAAATTAAAGAAATAAGTCTAAAATTTTAAAAGAACAATTAAAGAAGTGCTTTTAACTAATGGCAATTTCCACAGTTTTAATCTCACTAGCTTTTATTATTATTATTATTATTATTATTATTATTTTAGAACCCTATCCGCCTTTTCTCATTTTTGCCCTCAAAGTTTTTCTTTCATTTTTTGTTTTGGGCTACCGCAACTAACAACTGTTGGCAGTAGCCCTACATATTGCTTCACTTTTTTCTTAGTTTTTATTTATTTTAATAAATAAAAATATTTTTTTGCATATTTGCAATATTGGTTAGAATTTTTCTTTTGTTTTTATTCTATCTTATGGTAGTTATTTGTTTTTCTTTTATAGAAGTTTTTGTTCTCTGATTTTAGAGTTTATCCCTACATGGGATTGATGTTAAAGATTTTAATTAAAATGATAGATTAGATATTTATAGTTATGCAATTGAACTTGTTTAAAGATATAAAAATCGAGTTGTGGCATGATATAGCCACTGAGAAAGGTATGCTTACGGTTGCTATGCCGAGTCAATTACCATATCAACATGGTGTTTTTGTACTTATGAAGATTATCATCATTTGAGTAGGACTCAAGAATATTATTCATAATTCTAATATGTTTTATTAACTTTTAACCATGTAGTTTATTTATTGTCATGAATGAGAATTATTTCTTCCACAAAAAATATAATGGCAATTTCAAAGGAAAAAAAAAATTGAGGCTATATTTGGTTTGCTATAATGACCAATATAATGAAATAAGCATTACATTACATTTGTCATTCCTTTATTTCGTAAAGTAAAATTCTTTTACCACTATGTAATGAGAAATACTTAAGTAATACTCATTCCTTTCAATCCATATTAGCCAATACATCAATAAGAAAAGGATATCTTATTACATTACATTTTCTTTTCTTATTTTTGTCTCTGTCCTTCTTTTTATTTCTACATTTTTCTTCTTCCTAACAAATTTTGAAATTAAAACACTAGCTCTCAAATTAAAAACTCAAGCCCTCTCATATAATGATTTCAAATCATTTTCTTCTTCAATCTCTCTATCTAAAAACACCTTGCTTTCTTTCACTCTCTCTCTCTCTCTCTCTCTCTCTCTCTCATTTTCTGATTCTATCTGCCACCATTGTTTCTGACTTTCCAATTTCTTAACTTAGTTTGATCTTTACTCATCACAATTGATCCAACTTTGACCCTTAACATGTGTATATGGAATTTCTTGCACCCTTTGTTTGTTTATTGAGATATGAAAGTTTATAGTATCATTTTTTTTCTTACTTTTTGTTCAATGATGATGATTTTTGTGGTTGTTGGTTAGTGAATTAATTAGAATATATTTTGTAGTTATTACGAGTTCTATATAGACAAGTCATACCCTAATAAATTGTCATTTAATATCATATAATGGCTTCCAATGAGCTTATAAATCAACATTAGTTTTATTGTCATTTTGTCAACTCCAAAGGGTAGCTACAATATAGAGGAGTTCATCTTAATAATATATATTACTCCCTCCATTTTAAAAAAAGTGGCCATTAAGAAAAAATCACTATTTTTAAGATAGTAATAATTTTGTCATAAATTATCAAAAAGACCCCTATTAATTATAGTATAAATTAGAGAAACATATCTTATACTTGGAAAATGGAAGGGTAAATTAGCCATTTTACCATATATTTTTTATTGGATTGCTAAATGGCTACTTATTTATGAACAAAACTAACTTTTTTAATCATCATTTTTTTCAGAATGGAGGGAGTACTATTGAATGGATTATCAAATTACAAGCTTATATTCAGTATATCTCATTTATTTTCTTATTAAAAAATTCCAAAAAGTTGACAATACTGATAAGTTGATACCCAATCTCACAAGTATGGTAGTATATTTTCTAACGGTAGTATATTTTTTACTCATTGAGATTTCTTATTAGTTGTTAAAGATCATCCCTTAATTTTTAAATAATAAAGTCAACTTGATATTTTGAATCTTATATTCTTCATTCCATGAATATAAGTTTATGTGTCAAGTTATAAGAAAACATGAGCTAATACCATCCTTGTGAGCTAGCCTTATAATACCTAATATCACAAGTATGGTAGTATATATACTACCATACTTGTGATATTAGGTATTATAAGGCTAGCTCACAAGGATGGTATTAGCTCATGTTTTCTTATAACTTGACACATAAACTTATATTCATGGAATGAAGAATATAAGATTCAAAATATCAAGTTGACTTTATTATTTAAAAACTAAAGGATGATCTTTGGAATTTGGATTCATGGATTTTAGAGATATCCACATTAGGTGCGTATATTTTCCTTGTAATAATTTATGGATATTTAGGTCTCATAGTTACATGAACATATTTGCAGTGCTTAGGATTTGGGATTTTATACAAATGATTTTTGGAACAATAGTTCGTATAAAATGATTTTGGTATTACATAGATTATACACACACACTTATACACACATAGATACTGAAATTAATTAGACAGAATATATGGAAGTTCTTTATTCTCATAAAGTTTTGGAATAATCATGTTTGAATACACATAAGATTTGAAATAGAAAATAGTATACGTCATATATAGGACTTGAAAGTTTGATAAAAACTTATACTTTTATATTTTGGAAAAACTTATACACTAGAAAAAAAAAAAAAAAATTTACCTACTGAGAATTTCATCACTAAATTGTGTTTTTTCTATTAGTAATAATATCAACAAATTACCAACAAACTAATTTAGTTAGTATTTAACTTGTCGATAGCACAATTTACCAATAGAATTTTTATCAGTAAATTATTTTTATATTATCGGTAAAATAGTGTATATTGTCAAAATTTTTGTAGGGAAATAATTTATCAATGTAATTTTTGTAGGCAAATTTTTATTTTTAAAAAAAATAAAAAAAATCTATCAGCAAATTTTAAATAAATATTTTTCAAAAGTAAATATTTTATCGATAATCCGTCAATAATTTTATAAATTAATTTTTTAAAAATAAAACATTCTATTAATAAACCGTCAGTAAAATTCTTTTTTAAAAAATATATATATATTTTTAAAAATACATATTTTCAAAAAATAAATATTGTAATTTAAAAATTAAAACTTTTAGAATGAACAAGAAAATTAAAAAATAAAGATTATAAAATAAATTAGGAAGTTTAAAGAATATTAAAAATGACTAAAATTAAAAAAAAAAACTAAATTAAAATTATATTTCAAAACTAAAACAAAGAATGAAATGAACCTAAAGAGACAAAGAGAGAGAGAGTAAAAAAAAAAAAAAAAAAGAGTAAGATAAATAATTTATCAAACTTATTTTAAATTATAAAATAAATTTAGTAAGTATAAAAAATTTAATCAAAAAATTAAATTTAAGATAACAAATCATTATTTTTTTTTTTCAAAATCACATTAATACATTTTTATGCCATAAAACATTTTAAGAAATATAAATTATAAATTATAAAAACTAAAGAAACAATCAAGAAAATTGAAATAAATTTAGTACATTTTTTCTATTGAAGGGTTTAGAATTTAAGAACTAAAACAAAAAAAAGAATAAGAAAGAAAGAGTATATAAGTATTAAAGAGTATGAGAGTATTAAGTGATGAAAAAGAAAATGAAGAACTAATTAAATCAGAAAAAAGGAAAAATAAATCTTATTTGTGAGAAATGGGAAGAAATTGAGAAAAATATAGGAAGTGAGAAAGAGAGAAGTGTGAGAAAAAAATGCTGAAAAAGAGAGGATGAGCTCTTTTTTTTTTTTTTTTTTTTGGTTATTTATAGACTAAATTTCTATTGGTAAATTTTTTAAATGAAAATTTGGAAGAAAATTTCCCTCCAAACTTTTTATTTACCGAAAGAGTACTGACTAAATTTTTATCGGTAATTTAGTTTTTAAAAAAAATTAGTTAGAATTTGAAGGAAAATTTTCCTTTAAAATTTGAAGGAAAATTTGAAAATTTTCATTTACCGACAAAATCTCTATAGGTTCTTTTTAAATTTTAGTGAAAATTTTTCTCCAAAATTTTCATTTACTAATGGTACATTCCATTGGTAAATTAAAAAAAAAATTTGCTATCCAATTTACCAATAAAATATTTCATCAGTAAATTAAAAATAAAATTGCTCTCCAATTTACTAACTGAAATTTTTATTGGTGAATCTATCGACGAAAATTTTTTTATCAATAAATTGAAATTTTTTTATCAGTAAATTAAAAAAATTTTACTCTTCAATTTATAAATTGAAATTTTTATAAGTAAATTTACCGACGAAAAGCTTTTGTCGGTGAGTTGAAAATTTTTTGTTAGTAAATTAAAAAAAACCGCTATCCAATTTACCAACTAAAATTTTTGTTAGTAAATGTACCGACAAAAATTTTTGTCGGTAAACTGTTGCTAATTTTTTGGGCCTTTTTTTTATGTTATTTAATGGTGAAATTTGACTATGGGTAATTTTTTTTGAGTAAGCAGTTAGTAATATGTCAGTAATTATAAAAAAAATTCATGTGTCATTGGTAATTTAGTAAATTTACTAATAAAATTATTTTTGTCAATAAATTTTATCGATAATAGTGATTTTCTTGTAGTGATATAAATTAAAATCTCATCATCAAATATTTATATGCAAATAGCTTGTAAAATCATTAATTCATATATTATGAAAGAATATTAGATTTAGAAATATTAAATAATATAAATTTAGTATCAAGGAAATAAAATATTAATGAAACATACATGCTCACATGCATTTACAATTGAAGACTTACATTCTTGAAAACATATAATTCTTAGGCATTGAAATCATTTAGCTTATGAATATAGAAACTAAATAATGAAACCACTACAACATATATACTTTAGCTGGATTTTCAATTTGGCTTGCAAACTAGATTTTCAATTTGGCTTACAACTTATTATGATTTTCATAATTAATTCGGCTTGTATCAATAGATAAAGGTTCTCATAGCTCATGGCATTTATCAATAATCATACAACAATTGATATGTATTTGACTCATAAAGGGATTATAGCTCATAAGTACATGGAAATAAAAATTATCCACATAAAAAATTTAGGAGTAAAAGTGTTTTATTAGCATTCTCCCTATATGAAAATAAGAGTAAAGGCTAGGTCAACATACTCTTCCATACATAATGAGAGTAGATATTTTTCATTAACATAGTCTTTCACATGAATACTTGAAACTGATAAGGTTTCACATCTAGAACAATTTACCCTTCTTAGATAAGGGTACAATATTACACCCTATCCACTTGATTATAATGTACACAATATCTGATGATTAACCCACATCATTCGGGGATTTCTATTCCATTTTTAAAATATGTCAACTCATAAAAAAATAATAAGGTTTACATATTTCACAGGGATCACATGGCTCATGTGTTTTAAATGGATTCTTGTGACTCCAATAATTACATGGATTCTCATGGTTCACATATTTACACAGATCTTCATGGCTGACATGTTCACATACTCATAAAGGTTGGCATAGCAATAATGAAGTTTTAGATTCATATACACGTGGGTATATAATATGCAATGTATAAGATTTAGTATATACTCATTACTTTTGAAAATATACAAATAGATCTTGTAATTTTTTTGAGAAATTTCAAATAATTCTTATCAGGAGAAAATTAACAACTTTGGTATAGAATACTATAGGTCTTACATTATTGATTTCAATTACATATGGTTCATGAAAGATTTTTGATGTTTGACATATAACAAGCATCAAATGGACACATTGTTGACATGATGGCATATGGCTCAAAGACTTTGAATGATCACATGGTTTCACATGAACAAATGACAATATAAAATGCAATCCATGATTCAATATGAATTGCTTCATAACAAAATAAATTATACAATTGGTAGCATAAACAATGAAATAAGGCATTATAAGCCTTTAAGATTCAAATACAAATATGATGGTATATTTTTTACTCACCTCTTGCTGATCCCTTCCACTTGAGCTTATATCACCATTTGCCAAGCATATAACTCATCATCACTTTGGTTTCTTTGCCTAAACATGAAATCCCAAATCTTATTTAACTATACTTTATGTAACCTTAGCTATATAACTTATTTTCTTCAAATCTAACTATAGATTCTCATATCTTAAACTTATTAACAATTATCTCTTATGTAACCTTAGCTATATAACTTATTTTCATCAAATCTAACTATAGATTCTCATATCTTAAACTTATTAACAATTATCTCTGAACCATTAACAATAAACTTGATTATAGGGTTTTTAATAATCTCATTTATCAACTATCACTTACAATAGATACCATTATTATCTTTTATCTAACTTAATAATGATGCTACAATACTCTATTAACAAAGCCCATAAAGAAAATTTAAGGATTAGCATCTTACCTCAAATGTCTCATTCAATCTCAAATTCAAACCTTGAAGGATAATGAAGAAATACATCTTAGATCTCTTAAATGATGCAATTGATAGCACTTAATATAAGTGGGTGTGGAGTTTCTCTTGGAGGCTTAGCTTTTGGAACTTAGAAAATATGATACATGAATTGATTTTGGTCTTAAATTCCCTTAATTAGCTTAACTTCAAAAACTATCCATGACATGAGTCGTAGTAGCAACTATTAAGCCATGAGCATTACTTATATGATCTTTTGCTTCTGTCCAACACTAGTCATGGTAGTTACTTAGAGTCACTGGCATGGCTAACTACTATTCACGCTATTACTGTGAGACCTTGCCCTAGCACCCCTCCCTCACTTGGGAAAATTTGGCTTAAGAAAAAGCGAGCAATTTTTAAGAAGGGTATGGAACAAACTTTGGTACTTACTATTGGAGCAGCTATCACTCAAAAAATTAATTTATGGTTTTGAAAAATGATTTCCACGGTCTCCACCTTAATTTATTTTCTAAAATGAGAAAATATAACAACCCATACCCACTATAGGAGTTTCCATGACAATTACTTGAATTTAGAACTATTATAACTAAGGGACTGCTTTTGTGAAAACTCATGTGTTACATGATTAATGAGTATGTGGCATGTTAGATTAGCTCTAATATGCATAATATGAATTATTATCGTGAAATAAGTAATTTATATGAAGTGTATAAGCATAAAATAATTTATTTCACATAAATTGAATTTTCATGCACAAAGCAATTTTTAAGTATAAAATAATTTTTATGAGTATTTTTAAATAGATATTTTGGGGGAAATTTTAATGAAAATAATACAAAAATTTTATTATCTATAATCAACCCATAAATTAAATAAAAAGTCCAATTTCCCAAAAGGCCACAACACCAAAACACTCCTAACCTAACTCATTAATGGTAAACTTGGAATTTTGCCAAAATCGTACATATATATATAGCTAAATTTCAGTCAGCCCTAGAGAAGCAGCCACCATTATATTATTCTTCATAATTTTTATGGCAAAATTCTCTCAAAAATATTCTCTCAATAAAAATTTACAAAGTTTCTTCAAACCTTGCGATTTCGTGACCGTTTTCATAAGTTTTTACTATTTGATTTTTATAAAACTAATCATGAGAAAACTATTTTAGGTTGTCAATTTACTATTTTACTTTTAATTAAATTTGGCTTAGGTGATTATTTTGAAGGAGAAACTGATTTTCCACTGAAAACATAACTCTTTCTTTGCACATCCACTAAAAGTAAACCCTAAAACTCAAAGTTAGAATTTTCATGCATAAATATATTGGGGGGGGTGCCGATTTGTATGTAGTTAGAATTTTCATGCATAAATATATTAGGGGGGTGCCGATTTGTATGTGTTTGTGTAATAAATTGATTTTTGTTGTGTTTAGATGAAAAATATTGATTTAAATCATATTTCTGTATATTACTGTAATGATCAGAAAAGTATGGAAAGCAAGAAAATTCATGGTTTTCACACTAGAACACAAAAGTTGGAATTTTCATGTATAAAAACTATAAGAGGTGCCGATTCATATATATTGATATTCTAAAATGATTTTTGACATATTTACATGAAAATATTGGTTTAAATAATGTTTTTGCATATTACTTTAATGAACAGAAAGTGCAAAAAGTAAGAAAATTCATGTTTTTCCTTAATGAGTGTATTCGGCCTACATTAAGAATTTAATCCCATTGTCTATAATTTTTGTATGACATATTTCAATGATCATTGGCATGTATACATGAATGATAAATGATTTGATTGTATGTTAGTTGAATGATTAACTCTAAACAAGCCTAAAGACAATTCGGCCTACCAAGGGTTTACTAACCCTATTACTATATTATGATTAATATGTGTATATGATTAAGTGACAAGTGAAATGAGTCTTATGATGTCTTAATAGTGAATTAATGATCTTAAATTGGCTATGAGATGTATGGTATGATTTGTTCAAAAGAGATAGGCATGACTCTTTAAGGTTACTTGTTAAGTTGATGTATATGTAAAGTGTTAAGTGTACTAAGTTGAATATTAAATGGAATTGATGTTAAGATCATAATATATTGTGTTTGACTTTAGAAAAGTCATAGTATGAGTTATAATGTGATGTCATGTGAGCCTATGAAGGCTAAGTGTGCAAGACTTTAAAAGTCAACATGTTATGTGCAAGTGATAAGGGCACTTCTAAGTGCAACTCCAAGTTTATGTGAATGTTATATGTACATAGGGTAGTTATAGGATAGGATAGCATGATGATTAAGCAAATGCTAAGTATTGAATTAAATATTATGTTAGAGCTTGAGGAGTAGTAGAAGTTCAAAGGGCCACAAGTACTAGGAGCAAAGGAACCATAAGGTGAGTAAACATTATGACTATATGATTTCTTTGTTAAGCTTGGGTTGCCAAATGACAGTTGGTCCAAAACCATTTTTGATTATTCAATGATAATAAAGAACCTTTGTGAATTGTTGCCTTACCTTACTTTCTTTCTAGAACCATATTGTTATTTATCTTTTGTTCAACAAGTTAAACTACTATTGCTATTATGTTACATGTGATTGCATTTTTCAATGCTATTATTATAAGTGATTGCCATTAGCTTTATGTATGGTATCTATGAACCCTTTATGCAGAAATTCTCGTGCCAATATGGGTAATCATCGGTACCTATATACATAGTCTTAACCTAATTGATAAGGGTAGTATATCCACCTCAGCTAAAAGGGACGATTCTAGCTGTGGAGCCTAATCATTTTTATGACTCCTTATAAGTTACAAGTTGAGAGTTTGAATTTGGCATGATGCCACCTCTCCCTTGAGTGAATGAGCTAATAAGCAATCACTCTTTACAAGTTTACAAGTTATAAGTTGATTTCTGTGAACCTTGCTTATTTGCAAACCATGATTTATGAACCTTGAACCCTTGTAAAGGGGTAAATGCTATTTTACAAGTTTTATTATTTACTAATTAAGATCATCTATCTCACTCACTTTCCTTGTGTGGTTTCAGGTGAGTATTATGAGGAGGCAGGGTGATCGCTTAAGCAACCTACTCTACTTGGGAAATTCCCTTGTCAAAGTTTATTACTATGATATGATATAATGAGTATCTAGATGCTCCAAGAGTTCACGTTTGGGAAGTTCATAATTTGATAATGTTTCATTTGATAATTCTTTTGGAGTCTTAAGTATTTCTTTTCTTATGGATTGTATTTAAAGTATATTTTAACTATTCTTCTGCAACTTAAGGTTTTTCTTATAAATGGTTTATTAAGTTAATGCACAAGGTTCAGCATGATCCTAAGCAATGTTATTATATGCATGAGTGGATTTTATGGGCGTGGGTGACTGTAACAACCCACATCTACCCTAGGAGTTTTAGTGACAAATTATTTGAATTTAAGGATATTGTGACAAATTGTGTGACTATGTGAAAATTTGTGTGTGATGTGATTTACGGGTTTGGGGCATGTTAAATTAATTTTACTATGCCTAATATGAATTATTATTGTGAAATTGTTGATTTAAATAGAATGCTATGAAATAATTTACTTTTCGTAAAATAAATTTTCATGTAAAAAGGCAATTTTTAAGCTTAAAATAATTTATGAGTATTTTTAAATTATTTTTAAATAAATATTTTGGGGGGAATTTTATAGAAAATAATAAGAAAAATATTTTATTTTTAATTACCTATAATCAGTCCTAAATTAATTAAAAAGCACAAATACCTAAAAGCCCACAACACTAAAACACTCCTAACCTAGCTCATTAAGGGTAAACTTGGAAATTGCACCCCAAACCCTAATATATAATGTAAAATTCGGCCAGCCCTTCATTCCAGCAGCCACCATTCTGTTATTTCATGATTTTGGCAGAAAAATTCTCTCAAAAATAATCTCTCTATCGAAATTCACAAAATACTTTCAAACTTTGCGATTTTGCGACCGTTTCATAAGTTTTTCCTTTCCTTTCAATTTGCTATTTGATTTTTATGAAACTAATTTTGGAAAAATTATTTTAATCTAAATATTTACTGATTTTTACTGATAAAATTCAGACTAGGTGTTTTCTTGAGAGAAAAATTCATTTTTCTACCGAAAGCACCAACCTCTCTACTCGATTTCTTCAAAGGTGAATCTTGTAACTTAAAATTTCAATTTTTATGCATTAACATCACTAATGGGGGGCGATTTGCACATTATAGGTTTCTAAAATGATTTTTTATCTGTTTTGATGAAAAATATTAATTAAATTATATTTCTGCATATTTCTATAATGACCGAAAAGTTTCAGAAAATAAAGGAATTCAAGATTTTTGTGCTAGAACTTAGAAGTTGGAAAATTCTATCATTAAATTAACATGTGGCTGCTGATTTTTGTGAGGAAGAATTCTAATATGATATTTGTTTTGTTTAGATGAAAAATAATGATTTATCATGTGTTTGCATATTGCTGTAATGAACGGAAAGCGTGAAAACTCATGATTTTCACCCTAAGCCTTGAAACTTGGAATTTTCTTGCATAATAATTATCTATGGCTTCCAAATCATGCATGATGATATTCTAAACTGATATTTTCTGTGATTAAATGAAAAATAATGGTTTAAACAATTTGTTTACATATTTCTGAAATGACCGAAAACAAGAAAACTCATGGTTTTGTACCCTATAATCCAAAAGTTGAATTTTCATGTATGAGAAATACCATTTATGGCCTATTCATGTGAATTAAAATTCTAAAATCATTTTTGTTGTGTTTACATGAAAAATCTTAGTTCTAATCATGTTTTTACAAACTACTGAAATAGACAAAAAGTGCGAAAAGAAAGAAAAATTTAGTTTTCCTTTTGATGATGCATTCGACCTACATTAATATTTTTATTCCAATGTCTATAATTTTTGTGTAATATATTTTGATGATTATTGACATGTACGTATATATAATAAATGATAAAATTGTATGTTAGTTAAAGGTATGACCCTAGACAAGCTTAAAGGCATTTTGGTATACTTAAGGTATACCTAAGGTATCTTAATCTTATATTGTGATTAGAATGCAAATGTGATTAGGAAATATGGAACTAGATATTATGATGACTTGATAATGAATACATGGTTTTGAGTTGATGAAGTGACAATTGAATAAAAGGATCATAAGAGTTAAGCATGACACTTGAAAAGTTAATTGTTAAGTTAACATGTATGGAAGTGTAAAGTGTACTAAGATGATTATTAAAGTGAATTGATATTAAGATAATGATATTATGATGACCTTAGAAAGTTATAGACATAATTGTAATGTGTTTTCATATGAACCTATTAAGGCTAAGTGTGTAAGACTTTTAAAATCAACATGTTATGTGTAAGTGATGAGTACACTTATACGTGCAGCTCTAAGTGTATGTCAATGCTATATTGCATGGGATAGTTATGGGATAAGAGCATCATGACTAAATAAATACTAAGTATTAAATTAAATATATGATAGAGCTTGAGGAGTCTTAGAAGTCCAAGGGCTACGTATACTAGTAGCAAAGGAACCCCAAGGTGAGTAAACTCTATATTCCTACTTCAAGTATGAGTAAACACTATGTTCATGATATAAGTGTGAGTAAACTCTATATTCCTACTTCTAGTGTGAGTAAACGCCATGTTCATGTTATAAGTGTGAACAACATTATGTTGTGTTATAAGAATGTGATATATTGTTATGCAAGCCTTTGCGATCTTTAAAACCCAAGTTCCTTTTATCCAAAAATTTAATCAAGTGATTTCTTTATAAAACTTGGGTTGCCAAAGGACATTTGGTCCAAAACTATTTTGTTTATCCAATGAGAATTTCTCGTGATTATCACCATAACTTATATTTTTTTCTAGAACTACACTATTCTTATATCTTTTATTCAAAATAATAAAATGCTATTGCTATTGGGATACATGTTATTGATGGCTTAAATATTATTGTTATATATGATTACGATTAGCTCTTGCTATGATACCTTTAACCCTTTTTATGCATAAATTCTCGTACCGATGCAAGTAATCATCGGCTATGTGCTCCTCGTACCGATGCGAGTAATCATCGGCTATGTAATCCTCATACCAATGCGAGTAATTATCGGCTATGTGTTCAAGTGATTATGGCAATAGCCTTCACTCTATGTGTTCGAGTGATTGTGGCAGTAGTCTTCACTCTATGTGTTACAAGTGTGATTTCTGCGAACCTTTCTAAATTGCAAACTATGAATCATGAACTATAAGTTATGAGCTATGAGCCCTTTCTAAAGGTATATGGTATTGTACAATCCCTATTGTTTATTGATTGAGATCATTTATCTCACCCTTTTTCCTTGTGTGGTTCCAGGTGAGCATTATGAGGGGGCAAGGTGATAGCTCAAGCATCCTACTTCGCTTGGGGAATTCCTTGTCTAAGAAAATTAGTTTAATATGTTATGAAGAGTCATTCTTAGACGCTCCGGGAATATTTATTTTTGGATGTTTATTTAGAAATGTTATCCTTCGAGGTTTTAATTGGATTCTAAATATTATTTTCTCATGGATTATATTTAAAGTATATTTTAATTATGCTTCTGCAACTTAAGATTTTCAAAAAAAAAAAAAAAGGTTTATTTAAGTTAATGGAAGAGGATTTTGGTATGATCCTAGGCAGTATTTGTATAAGTATAAGTGAATTCTACGGACGTGGGTGACGTTATGTCTCCCCATATTCTAGGGTCATCGTGTCTCCAAAGTTGGGATATAACAAAGGTGGTATTAGAGCTAAAGTTTTTTCTAAAAGTCTAGTTTAGACTTGTCTATGTATTGGGTTAAATAACTATAATCCTGGAGCATAGGAATTTTTCCTATCATGTCACTTGTAGTTTATTAATAGTATACTTCTGCAGAATCCCAATAAGTTATAGTACTCTGTTGTTATTATTTGTTTGTATGCCTTATGATTCTTTTACCAGATGACCAAGAAGACTATCCCTGCTCGAGGGCTGTGACCTAGAGCATCACGTGTGGCATGCAAGAGGACATGGCGAGAGATGTTCGAGAAGGCTATACCTGTGATCCACTTGAAGAGAGAAAGGGCTCTTGACAAGGAGGACCCTGTGGAATGTCTAGGTTACAAATGGATTCAGAGTAAGATGTAAAGGTTTGAGAGAGACTATTCAAAATTGATGGAAGAAAGTCGATGTCTTAGGTCCTTAATGTATGCTTTAAGAAGGGACGTGGATAAGAGGCATAAGGCCGAGAGAGCTAAGCTTGCTGAACGTGAACAAAAGAGCAGGCTTAGAAGTAAGGGTCACAGAGGCCAACCTAGTGAGGGAGGAAGAGGTCAAAGAAAGGAATCTTCACTTACAACTTCAACACTTGGAAGGAATAATGGTCAATCAAAGTAGCTTCATACCTGTGTCTATTATGGCAAGAAACATTCTGGAATTAGTTGGAAAGCCTCTGGTGCATGTCTTAAATGTGGTCAAATGGGCCACTTCTGCAAAGACTGCCCATAAAATGGAAATTCGGGAAATGCAACCTCAGTGCCTCCACCACATGGACCATCGCAACTTTAAGGATAAGGAGCCGAGAATAAGGGACATAATTGAGACTCCTACTAGTAGATGGTAACAGTTAGCTTAAGGGCACAAGACTTAGATGATATGAATAATATTATTTGATTGCTTAGTGACTTAGTATAGATTGATTTCTTTTATTGCCTATGAGATGATTGACTTTTAAAAATGATAGAAGAGCTCATTATGCTATAAGTTATGTGTTACATGATTAGGATACTTGATACATGTGATGATATGTGATATATGCTAGGTGATATGTGTCCTATGATGTGATATTATATGATGGGTGCTAATGTTAAAGGCATGCTAAGTATGACATTTTAATATTGGAGTTAAATGGATTAGAAAGAGAAGTGGAATAGGTTTTGATCCAACTGAGATTAAAGATTGATAGGTATAATGTTATGAGGTATGAAATGCTTACATGTTACTATGGTTTGATATATGAATTATATGAAGTTAGTAAATGATAATTGTGATTGATGTCATAGGAAGAGAAATGATAGTTAGTAATGATCAGTAGGAGAATGAAATAAATCAGTTACATTATATATACATAAGTATACGGTATGAAGTAAATGAAGTATATTAAGAATATAGACTAGAATGGCAAGAAAGGTAGGAATTTCTCTATCATTTATATAGATATTGAGTATAGTCAGAGGAGGAATATTTATCTAGTGTGATTTGAAAGAAGAAGGTATCATTCCCATTCAAATTTTTAAGTGCAAGATGCTTGATTGATTCTGGTGCTATGCATTCATTTGTGTTTGCTAAGAATCTAGGTAGAGATAAGAAATTAATTAGTAAACCCTTAGTAGTGTCGACCTCTTTGGGAATAATGATGGAAGTAAAGTATATGTTTAAGAATTATGAGGTAGAAATTAATGGATGGAAACTTCCTATAGAGTTATTGGAACTTGATGTCTTAGAAATCGATTGATTGTAGGAATGGATTGGCTCTATGAGTATAGAGCTTGTATTGACAGTAGAGGAAAGCAAGTAGAATTTAAAGCTAAAGATAGGCGAAATTTATGTATCAAGGAGATACCTATGATTAAGGTCTACTAGCGTAATCATGAAATGGATGAGTATACTTAGGAAGTCGAGGAAGGGATGCAGCAGGAGCATCCCCAGTTTTTCGAGAACATGTGAGTAAGTATTGAAATTCGAGGACAAATTTCTTTTAAGAAGGGGAGACATAAAAGAATAAGTATTCTTAGACTTGTAATGATGATAAAAGGATAAATATGATGTTAGTAGATATTAGTTGGTGATGAGATTATTTTGAGTATATAGGCTGCGATCAGAGTATAAGGATTTGAATTTTTATAAAGTAATAGATGTTAAGGTCATATGAACTTTAAAGTTGAGGATCCATGGGGACTTGATCTATGAGGGTATAAAATGATTTTAAGATAAAATGTTCTAGATTTGATTTGATTATGTACTTGCATCTAGTGTGTCTGTCTGTATGCACCGAGTTTGCTTTACGAAATCATGCATCATCAATCGTACATCATGAACCGTATCAAGCATTGTATTAAGATTACATGATACATGCAAGGATGAAAAATTTTTTGATTCTTGCAAATGATTCTATGCAGTTTTGAAAATATAAATAATTTTGAATATACAGGAAAGTGATTTGAGTCCCCTAGATGAGAAATGTTTTAAGGTGTTAGATACAATAATGTTCAATTGAGGTTATTGGAAAAAAATTGCTAGTGATCCTTAATATGAGAAGAATTTTTATCGAGATAACCTAGAATGGCATAAAGTTAGAAAGATATAAGAGTAGCATAGAGATTTCATTGAATATCGATGGTATTAGAAGGTTTATTATTTTAATATGGATAAGTTAAATGATTAGGAATGTGAAGTATGGCAAGATGTAAGTGGAAAATATAAAGTAAGATGATATTATGAGCTAAATGTGTAAAAAAAAAAATTATGAGGCATGAGGTAATTAAGTCACAGTAATGATGTATCTATTATGCAGAAAGAGAGTAAGTCTGAAATAGTTATGAGAAGTTTATTTGGGATTGTAAATTAATAGAATGCAAGTTCATTTGGGATATGATATATATAGGAATCTTTGTTAAGTTTAAATACGTTTTAAATTGATAAATTATAGGAGTGTAGAAATCGTAACATTAGCAAGGTATTAAACACAAAAATATTTATTGAGGATATAATAGATTAAGTAATAATTATTAATATGGAAAAAAAAAAAAGAGAATTATCAAATATCAATTGGAGTTATTAATTTGGAATTATTTGTTGGACTCTTATAGGACTAATGTGATAAATAATGAATGAAAGTAGTGAGTAAGGTGTTATTATATATGTTAACATTAGTAGAGATATAAGGAAAGGAAATGCTCGGGATTATATTCGATTAAAGGTGAAATTAAAGGTTCTATTACTTTTGTTTAAGGTTAAGGGATACAAATTATTAAGGATTAGTTTTAAGATTTGTTTGAACAATAGATTAACATAGGCATAAATTAAGTTGAAGGTTTATCAATGTAATTTTTGATAGATTGTGAGTATGTGCCTCATTGCATTTAATATGTAAATTGTAGTTAGATATGGTGTTTGAAATGGCGTAGCAGAAGCGTAGCGGAGAAATTAAGCAAAATGTGTTGTGCTATTAGATTTGAAAAATCAAGGATGAAATTTTTTAAGGGGGGAGAATGTAACAACCCACATCTACCCTAAGAATTTTACTGACAAATTATTTCAATTTAGGGTTATTGTGACAAATTGTGTAACTATAGGAAAATTTGTGTGTGATGTGATTTATGGGCTTGGGGCATGTTAAATTAATTTTAATATGCCTAATATAAATTATTATTGTGAAATAGTTGATTTAAATAGAATGCATTAACTTGAAATAATTTATTTTTTGTAAAATGAATTTTCATGTAAAAAGACGATTTTTAAGCATAAAATAATTTATGAATATTTTTAAATTATTTTTAAATAAATGTTTTGGGGGGAAATTTTACAGAAAATAATAAGAAAAATATTTTATTTTTAATTACCTATAATCAGCCCTAAATTAATTAAAAAGGCCAAATACCTAAAAAGCCCACAACACTAAAACACTCCTAACCTAGCTAATTAAGGGTAAACTTGGAAATTGCACCCCAAACCCTAATATATAATGTAAAATTCGGCCAGCCCTTCATTCCAGCAGCCACCATTCTGTTATTTCATGATTTTGGCAGAAAAATTCTCTCAAAAATAATCTCTCTACCGAAATTCACAAAATACTTTCAAACTTTGCAATTTCACGACCGTTTCGTAAATTTTTCCTTTCCTTTCAATTTGCTATTTGATTTTTATGAAACTAATCTTGGAAAAATTATTTTAATCTAAATATTTATTGATTTTTACTGATAAAATTCGGACTAGGTGTTTTCTTGAGAGAAAAATTCATTTTTCTACCGAAAGCACCAACCTCTCTACGCGATTTCTTCAAAGGTGAATCCTGTAACTTAAAATTTCAATTTTTATGCATTAACATCACTGATGGAGGGAAATTTGCACATTATTGGTTTCTAAACTGATTTTTTATCTGTTTTGATGAAAAATATTAGATTAAATTATATTTCTGCATATTTCTATAATGACCGGAAAGTTTCAGAAAATAAAAGAATTCAAGGTTTTTGTGCTAGAACTTAGAAGTTGGAAAATTCTATCATTAAATTAACATATGGCTGCCAATTTGTGTGAGGAAGAATTCTAATATGATATTTGCTTTGTTTAGATAAAAAATAATGATTTAAATCATGTGTTTGCATATTGCTGTAATGAATGAAAAGCGCAAAAACTCATGATTTTCACCCTAAGCCTTGAAACTTGGAATTTTCTTACATAATTATTATCTATGGCTGCCAAATCATGCATGAAGATATTCTAAACTGATATTTGTTATGATTGAATGAAAAATAATGATTTAAACAATCTGTTTTACATATTTCTGAAATGACCGAAAAATACTGAAAACAAGAAAACTCATGGTTTTGTACCCTATAACCCAAAAGTTGAATTTTCATGTATGAGAAATACGATGTATGGCCGATTCATGTGAATTAAAATTCTAAAATCATTTTTGTTGTGTTTACATGAAAAATCTTGGTTCAAACCATGTTTTTACATACTACTGAAATAGACAAAAAGTGTGAAAAGAAAGAAAAATTTAGTTTTCCTTTTGATGATGCATTCGGCCTACATTATTATTTTTATCCCAATGTCTATATTTTTTTGTAATATATTTTGATGATTATTGACATGTTTGTATGTATAATAAATGATAAAATTGCATGTTAGTTGAAGGTATGACCCTAAACAAGCTTAAAGGCATTTTGGTATACTTAAGGTATACCTAAGGTATCTTACTTTTATATTGTGATTAGAATATAAATGTGATTGGGAAATATGAAACTAGATGTTATGATGACTTGATAATGAGTACATGGTTTTGAGTTGATGAAGTGACAATTGAATAAAAGGATCATAAGAGTTAAGCATGACACTTGAAAGGTTAATTGTTAAGTTAACATGTATGGAAGTGTAAAGTGTACTAAGATGATTATTAAAGTGAATTGATATTAAGATAATGATATTATGATGACCTTAGAAAGGTATAGACATCATTGCAATGTGTTTTCATATGAACCTATCAGGGCTAAGTATGTAAGACTTTCAAAGTCAACATGTTATGTGCAAGTGATGAGTACACTTATATGTGCAGCTCTAAGTGTATATCAATGCTATATTGCATGGGGTAGTTATGGGATAAGAGCATCATGACTAAATAAATACTAAGTATTAAATTAAATATATAATAGAGCTTGAGGAGTCTTGGAAGTCCAAGGGCTACGTATACTAGGAGCAAAGGAACCCCAAGATGAGTAAACCCTATATTCCTGCTTCTAGTGTGAGTAAATGCTATGTTCATACTATAAGTGTGAGTAAACTCTATATTCCTGCTACTAGTGTGAGTAAACACCATGTTCATGTTATAAGTGTGAACAACATTATGTTGTGTTATAAGAATGTGATATATTGTTATGTAAGCCTTTGCGATCTTTGAAACCTAAGTTCCTTTTATCCAAAAATTTAATCAATTGATTTCTTTGTAAAACTTGGGTTGCCAAAGGACATTTGGTCCAAAACTATTTTGTTTATCCAATGGGAATTTCTCGTGATTATCACCTTAACTTATATTCTTTCTAGAACTACACTATTCTTATATCTTTTGTTCAAAACAATAAACTGCTATTGCTTTTGGGATACATGTTATTGACGGCTTAAATGTTATTGTTATATATGATTACGATTAGCTCTTGCTATGGTACCTTTAACCCTTTTTATGCAGAAATCCTTGTACCGATGCAAGTAATCATCAGCTATGTGCTCCTTGTACTGATGGGAGTAATCATCGGCTATGTGATCCTCATACCGATGTGAGTAATTATCGGCTATATGTTCGAGTGATTATGGCAATAACCTTCAGTCTATGTGTTCAAGTGATTATGGCAGTAGCCTTCACTCTATGTGTTATAAGCGTAATTTCTGCGAACCTTTCTAAATTGCAAACTATGAATCATGAACTATAAGTTATGAGCTATGAGCCCTTTCTAAGGGATATGTATTATTGTATAATCCCTATTGTTTACTCATTGAGATCATCTATTCACATTTTTTCCTTGTGTGGTTCCAGGTGAGCATTATGAGGAGGCAAGGTGATGGCTCAAGCATCCTACTTCACTTGGAGAATTCCTTGTCCAAGAAAATTAGTTTAATATGTTATGAAGAGTTATCCTTAGATGCTCTGAGCATATTTATTTTTGGATGTTTATTTTGAAATGTTATCCTTCGAGGTTTTAATTGGATTCTAGATATTATTTTCTTATGGATTATGTTTAAAGTATAATTTAATTATGCTTCATCAACTTAAGATTTAAAAAAAAAAAGAGTTTATATAAGTTAATGTAAGAGGTTTTTGGTACGATCCTAGGCAGTATTTGTATAAGTATAAGTGAGTTCTACGGACGTAGGTGACCTTATGTCTTCCCATGTTCTAAGGTCGTCATGTCTCCAAAGTTGGGATGTGACAGTGACCTTATGTCTTCTTATGTTCTAGGATTGTCATATTTTTAAATTGGGATGTGATAGAAAACTAAGGAAAAACCCATTCGTGACTCCAATTCATTAATTTTAGTTAATTAATTTACCCAAAGATAAAATCACTAGCCTTGAACTAGGTTGAGCTCAGAGACTAAGTTTTTGGTTAAATTATCACGATTTGAATCTTAAGTTTAATTTGACTTTGAAAATTAATTTCATGAATGACAAGTATTAAATGATAATCATAAGTATAATATGAATGCATGGGAAAATTAAAGTACAATTAAGTAAAACATCCACAAATTAAGGAGAGTATTCCCTCTAGTCCTTATAGATTCTAGAGGAACTATATAATCGCTCCTTAATTTCAAAATAATTAAATCAACTGAATATAGTAATTACATTGGAAAATAAAAGAGGAAAGAAGATTGATTGGTATTTAGATGGATGTTCGATAAAAGGGATAGAAAAGGGAACTAAAGGGATGTCAATGTTTAGACATTTCTGGGTAAAGGATTTCAATGGATTTTTGATAAAAGGAATGGAACAAGGGAACTAGCTCAACGTCTAAGTGAGAATGTAGACATTTCTAGGTAGAGGACATGATCAATTCAAAGGGACCATAGGAATGCCTAGGTGACTATTACTAGACATTTATAGGTGAAAATGATTTTGCCAAAAGAGGTGGGTCAAAGAATGATAGGGATGTTTAGATGATCATATCTAAACATTTATGGGTGAATTAATTGATAAAGAAAGATGCCCCAACATCTTTAGAGAGGTTTTTGGTGATTGGGATAAAAGAGATGCCCCCTTGCATATCTGTCAATAATGTCGATGGCCTCAATCTTGATTCAGGAAGTCTATTTAGTTGATGATCCCAGTCTTGGTTTGAGAAGTCTATTTGGTTGATGATCTCAATCTTGGTTCAGGAAGTCTATTTGATTAACGATTCCAGTCTAGGTTCAAAAAGTCTATTTGGTTTATGATCCTTGTTTTGGTTCTAGAAGTTTGTTTGGTTAATGATCCGTATTTTGGTTTAGGAAGTATATTTGGTTGATGATCCCTATTTTGGTTTAGGAAGTCTATTTGGTTGATGATCCCTATCTTGGTTTAGGAAATTTGTTTGGCAGATGATCCCAGTTTTGGTTCGGAAAGTCTATTTGGTTGATGATCCCTGTTTTGGCTTATGAAGTTTAGAGAAGATCTTGGTTATGCCGAGGAATCTTAAGCTTTTGAAGGTGAAGGATTGGGCCTTTTAAAAGGCTTAAGATACTTTATTGCGGTTAAAGGGACTTTGGAAATCACACTTCATTGATTAGATTTTATAGGTTTTTCGTACGACTTGATAGGTCTTTAAAAGTAGAGTGGGGTTTGTCTAACTTGATACAATGAGCATTTGACTTATGTGTCACTGATGAGGGATAAGGGTCATTTAGCTATTTAATCTAGGAAGGTAACTTTGCAGATGACTTGGTGATTTTAAAGGTAAGGCCTCTAACAAGAGATAAAGGCAACTCAAGTGAAAATTTGGTAGAAAAATGATGACTTAGAGGTATGCCCTTTAAGAGATCTTTCTTTTGGCTTTCAAAAATCCTTGGTGAAAATGAAGGTGGTGCCCCCTTGATAAGACTTGCTTTTACTTTTGGAAATGATCCTTAGTAAAAATGATTTATGCTTTCTCCCACCGATTATCTTATATTATGCTCAGTGAACTCATAGGATGGCCCTTTGGATAGAGTGTAACTATCTGTTGGATGGAGGTGATCATCTTCAATTTCTTGACTCAACTTGATATTGCTTGGCAAATAGCATTTGGATATGAAAGAAGGAGAGGTCATTGGTATATGCATGATAGTGCATGATTGCAAATGGTTGCATAAATGCTGGTGCACAGAGGATGCATGTTTATGTATGCATGTTTTGAGATTTATGGACACTTTGCTTAGCTTCTATGCCAAGGATGACTTGTGATAAATGCCTGTAATGGATGGTTGCATGAATGCAAGAGGGTGCATTCACGAGCTTGCTCTGTGCATGTCATGAATGCAATTTGCATACAATGCTGACTCCTAAAAGTGGCTTGTAGATTACAAGATGATTATTTTGATTGAATTTTTTTTGGTGGATTCCTAAGGCTTTCCTAAGAAGGTTTGACAATTTTGTGATATTTTTGAGTAATGACAATGATGAGTAATCTATACCCTAAGCAAAAAGGAATTTATGCAAGCTAGGTAACTTGAACTAATGATTGGCTATCTGAAAAGTTGATTTTAGGAAGATGCCCCATTTTGGGGGCAACAATTTTGCAATTTTAACATGGGTTGGGACTTCTCATGACAATGGGACTACTAGGATTTAGTAGGCAAGTGCCTTATTTTAGGTTTAGAAGGGAATTTGTCTATTTAGCCTTCTCAAGACTTAGGAGGAGGAATTTGTTTTGGAAATGGGATGTTAGTGGTTTACTCCTAGTTTGAGTTTGGGAGCTTGTGGCCATGATAGGATTTATAGGTTAGCATAGACGACAAAGATTTATGGTTCACTCCAAGTGGCCACTGTTTTCTTTTATGCTCTTAGCCCAGTTAAGTTGCTTATGTGGTTAATTGGATAGTCTAGGCTTTGGATTTCTTTCAGGGTTTGATCATGGTTTTGTTAAGAGATTTGAACAAATGGGTTGGTAGGTATTAGGATTCGATCAATCATAGCTCTGATTCCAGTATTGGTATAATAGGGTTTTGGTTATAAGGATAAATGACTTGGATAAGTTTGGAAGGTTCACTTGAATTTTGGAGATCAACCTTTCTCTGAGTAGATGAGAGGGGTATGCCTTGATTTTGGTTCACATTGGGACTTTTCAAGTGGCTTGGCTTTATTAAAGAGCTAAGGCTATAGAAATGAGTGGTAGGCTTCCTCCATTAGCTTGGGATTTGAAGTTGAGACTTTTAGAAAGTGTGCATAGCTTTCATTTTGCTAAGAAAATGGAGATTCAAAGTGGTTGTGGGCTTCCAGTGTATGGCTTGAGCGATATAGATTTTCGAGAATTTTGATTGATTTAGGTTTCGCCAACAGCTTCAGCTTTATGGTTGTATTACAATGATTCATGAAAAGGAAAGAATACTTTATTTAGGCTAGGAAGACTCTTGGGGATGAAACTTTTAGGGTTCAACTGGATTCGCATAGAGGTTGGGATAGAATTTTAGGAATGAGGAAGATCCATTTGGCTTTGGCCTTTTAGTGACTAGAGCACTTTGATAGAAAGACACAACTTAGAGATCATGCCTTTAATAAGGGATGATAGACTGACCGAAGGTTGCTTAAAAGAGTGGACATGTCCCTGATGATGGGTAAGGGCAGCTTTTATTCATGACGACTCAATATTCAACTTGATGACTAAGGAAAGAAAAAAATATGGCACAAAGGAAAACAACTCTAGGGAAGATAGAATTGTCTTACTGCTCATGAAGATAAATTATTTAGACCGACTTGATATATTCCAACAAACATGACTCAAAATAGAATTCAATTTGAATGACACATAATATTTCTTTGGCCAGAGGAAACAAGTGGGGATGTGATTAATGTGGTTCAAAGAACACGAAGGTATGATATCTTACAAGACAAAAAGATATTTTTACTATGATTTGGACCACACCCTTATTGGGCTGCCTACTTATCTCTTACATTACTTTTATTCTTTTTCTTTCTTAGGGAGAATCAAGTCCACGTAGTTCTTGTTATAATGTGGAAAAAAAAAGTTAGACATGACAATCTTGTTAGCCATTTGATCAATTTTGTAACTTCTCATTAGGCCTTTCCTTATTTCCTTTATGAGGCCTCGCCTGAGCACCGGTCTGATCCACTAAAGGGAATCGAAATGCTCATTTGGGAAAGAACTCACGAGGAAGTCCTCGAGCTTATCTTTGATAGATTTGAAAATTATTTTTAGGAGTCACCACCTTAATTTATTTTTATATGGGAAAATATAAGGAAAAAATCCATTTAACTCTAATTATTACCTAAAGGAAAAAGATCACTAGCCTCGAAACCAAAGAGGATTTAGGGACTAGGTTTTTGATTTATTTTAACAAAACAAGTTTGGCCAAGTAATATAAAAGTAACTTAAAATATATTTCATGAACAATTAAAATGCATGAACAATTTATAATATGCATGATCATTGATTCCACATAACCAATAATAAATACAAGTAATAGTCTAAAAGAAAGTTAACATTACAAATGAAATTCCAAACATAGGGGATACCTCCTCTAACTCTTATGGGTTTTAGGGAAGTCACACATTCCCCAAACTAATCCTAATAATAAAACAAAGAAACAAACATAAAAGTAAGTGAAAAAGGTGATAGGGGGACAGTTGGTTAGTTTTAAATTAGATTTGATGCCTGGACCAAGCATGCCTACGTATCCCTTTGAATGAAAATCAGAATCCATGCAGTTCTCCCTTTTTGTGAAGAGGTTAGTTTAGCCTAGCCACTTTATCATGTTTTGATTGATTGATTAAAAGAGGGTTGAGTTAATTAATTAATTTAATTGATTGCCGAATTGATTAGCTAACAACCTAAATGAATCAATTTAATTAACTAACTAAAAGAGACAATGAATTTAAGAGAAAAGAAGCTTACCTCGGATGGTGAGCGGCAGCTAACTTTTGGCGGTAGGCAATGGCTAACTTTGGATGGCCTTCTATATACATGAGGAGGTTTGGAGTATAGAAATTATTCAAATACGATGTGGGATTGCAAAAAATTGAATTTTCACCGGGGTTGCCACAGAGGCCTTTGTAGCAGTGCCGCAGAGCCCTTTGCGATTTCGCAAAGGGCTTTGTGACAGTACTGCATACCTCTACGGCAACGGGCCCCGCTTTCGTCTATTTCGCCCGTTTTCACCCGTTCTTGCTCGTTTCTCATCCGTTTTTCATAATTCTAGTTGCATTGTATTCATTACTCAGTCCTGGATGATTTGAAAGGGTTTAAATGCCAAAAAGAAATATTTTATTTTTTTCAGTTTGAGAGTTTTTAACTTCTGAAGGTTTGTTTACCGAGCCCAAGTGCTTTTAAGGTTCAAATGCATACTAGAAGGTGCAAAATTAAGGGTTCACAGCTGCCCCCTTATCAAAATTATCTTTGTCTGAAAGGTGATCCTGATGACAGTGAATTTGAGGATGAAGATGATGCCCTCGGTATATTTGGGAGTGATTGGAATGAAGAAGATGCCCCCGGTATATTTGGGAGTGGTTGGAATGTATAGGATGCCCCCGGTATATTTGGGAGTGGTTGCAATGAAGAGGATGCCCTCGGTATATTTAGGAGTGTTTGGAATGAATAGGATGCCCCCAGTATATTTGGAAGTAGTTGGAATGAAGAGGATGCCCCCGGTATATTTGGAAGTGTTTGGAACAAATAAGATGCCCCCGGTATATGGGAGTAGTTGGAATAAAGAGGATGCCTCCAGTATATTTGGAAGCAGCAGAAAATTATGATTAGTGTGAACTGAATAGGATGCCCCTGGTATATTTAGAAGCAAAGTGGATGCCCCCGGTATATTTGGAAGCAGCAGGAAATTCTGATAAGTGTGAAATGAATAGGATGCCCCCCGTATATTTGGAAGAAAAGTGGATGCTCCCGGTATATTTGAAAGCAGCAGAAAATTCTGATAAGTGTGAAATGAATAGGATGCCCCCGGTATATTTAGAAGCAAAGAGGATGCTCCCGGTATATTTGGAAGCAAAGTGGATGCTTCCGGTATATTTGAAAGCAACAAGAAATTCTAATAAGCATGGAATGAAGAGGATGCCCCCGGTATATTTGGAAGCAAAGAGGATGCCCCCGATATATTTAAAAGTAAAGAGGATGCCCCTGGCATATTTGAAAGCAGCGAGGATGCCTCCGATATATTTGGAAGCGACTGGAAGTTTTGATGAGTTTGAAATGAAAAGGATGCCCCCGGTATATTTGGAAGCAGCTAGAAGTTTTGATGGGTATGAAATGAAAAGGATGCTCCTGATATATTTGAAAGCAGCTGGATGCCCCCGGTATATTTGGGAGCAAAGTGGATGCCCCCGGTATATTTGGGAGTGGCAAGAGGAAAATGGCAGTTCCTGTTTGGTAGGAATGAAAAGTGATAATCCTGTCTGGTAGGATCAAGAAGAGATGACCATCCTGCCTAGTAGGAATGGTAAAGATAACTATCCTGTCTAGTAGGAACAGTAGTGGTCCTTTCTGGTAGGAATGAAAGTGATGATCCTGTCTAGTAAGATCAAAAAGAGATGACCATCCTGTCTGGTAGGAATAGTACTCCTTTCTGGTAGGAATGAAAGTGATTATCCTGTCTGGTAGGATCAAAAAGAGATGACTATCCTGTCTGGTAAGAATGGTAAAGATAATTGTCCTGTCTAGTAGGAAAAGTAGTGGTCCTTTCTGGTAAGAATGAAAGTGATTATCCTATCTGGTAGGATCAAGAAGAGATGACCATCTTGTCTAGTAAAAATAGTACTCCTTTCTGGTAGGAATGAAAAGTGATGATCCTGTTCAACACAAAAATGCTAGATGATTATGCAATGATCTAATACCTTGAACCTGTGAAGGGTCAACCTGATATAAAGCGCTGATCTTTGGGAGAAAGATGCCTCCATTTCAGAAAGGTGAATATTTGGAAAGTTTGGGGAAGGTCAACTTATGGGGCTGATCCTTAGAGAAGTTCATGTGGAAGGCTTAGTTAGGTTTGGGACTTTGGCTTGGTCAGGTTGCAACCTTTGGGGAGTTTATTTGGAAGACTTGTTTAAGTTCTACCTTTGGCTCGGTTAGGTCTGGCTTAGAAGACAGGTCAGGCTAGGAAATTAGTTAGGGAAGGTTTGGTCAGATTTGGCTTTGGAGGATATTATAGTCTTTTGTGAATGGTGAAAGGTAGGCTTAAGCTTCTTAGTTTGGGCTTTATGGTGAAGGCTAGGCTTAGGCTTTAAGGCTTTTAAGGAGTGGTTTTTATGGTGAAGGCTTTTAGGCATGGGCTTCATGGTGAAGGCCTTTTGATTTGGATTTTATGGTGAAGGATTTTGGGCTTGGGCTTCATGGTGAAGGCTTGAAGGCTTGAAGGCTTTTGGTCAAAAGGCTTTGTCAGCTTGGACTTTTTTCATAAGGGTGCTTTGGATGGTTGGCTTTGGCTTAGGTATGGTGGTAAGGGTTTTGATCTCAGGCTCATAGATAAGGGTTTGTCTTTTGACATTGATGCATCAAATTTCCTTGCCCATCATGTGGTTGGCAGGCTTTGACTCAATTGGACTTTATGGGTGATGTAATTTGCTAAGGAGGCTTGGTCCTTTCAGGGATGATGAGGTTTTGCCAATGAGTCATGGAATGACTTGAGTAGTTTGAGCCTTTCTTAAGCTTTGCAAGTCATTACTTGATTTTGGTTGTGCTAGAGAAAGCTGCCTTTAAGGATGAGAAACACTTAGGATCTTTAGTTTTGCCCATGGGCTTGGCCCTTAAAAGATGATGAGATTTTGCTAAGGAAAGGATGGTGTGAGGCTTGAGCTTGAAAAGATGGAATGGTACATTTTGAAGTTGGGGAATGGTTCAAAGGCAAGTTGGAAATTTTGAAAAGGATTAGGGAGGTTGTATGATCTTGCTATCTGTAGCATTATTCATGGAAAAGAAACAAGCCAAGCTAATCTTGTTATTTTAAGATTGAAGAGACATTTAGAGTGACACTTTATTGGCTTAAACATAGATGATAGACTGGATGAAAGGAAGTGCCCTAAAGAGTGGCTGAAAAGACAACCTGGGGTTCTTGCTCCCAATGAGAGATAGGAGCATGATAGACTAACAATATAAGAGATTGTGTCTAAGCTCTTTGAGCTAAGTGACGAGACGGAATAACAAAAGATGATGACGACCTAGAAAGACATGCCCCCACTATGAGATAAGGGCATAGAAGATAATATCACTTTAGAAAATGAGCCTCTAGTGAGGAAGGATGACTTTGAAGACATGAGATGAGACAGATTGATTGAAACCTTAATTTGACAAACTTTGAATGATATGAAAGAAGATGACTAGGATGAGCTTTCTCTCTCTCTCTTTATTTTTTTTTTTTAACTCTAACTTTTGCCTAAGCTGTCCTTTTCGGGTTTTCAACTTACCAAGCTTGGATTAATGAAGTTTGGGAGAAAATATTCCACCATGATTTGCTACTTTCCTTCACTTTGAAGTGCTTTAACTTTTGAATTTTGGATTTGATTAATCTTATTGCCCCCTTGTTGAGGTGCATAGTTTGATTTTGTGCTTCAATTATTTAATGAGAGATCTATTTCTTAACCTTCTTTGGTTAGGAGCTGGCAAAGCAATTTTTGATGGCACTTTAATTGTGGTGGATTTAATTGGTGTTCATTTCTCTTTTTCTCCCTTTTCTCCTTTTTTTTTTAAAGCTCATCCATGTTTAAACAAGTGCATAAATAATTAAAAAAAAAGATGTGAATGTTTTATTACAATGGAAAATTTTATTACAAGATAACAAAAAAGGAATTGACATGATTGACGAAAAATAAAAGAAAATAAGATGACAGACTCAGACTCAAAGTTAGACTCAGACTTTGGGATTTAGACGCAAACTTAAACTCAAACTTGGAGATTTAGACTTAGACTTGGAATTCAATCTCAGATAGGTCAGATCAGCTGAACTTGAACTCTTCTATGTCATGCCACTTAGGGCTGAGGTAAGGTAAGGTTGAATTAGGTTCGAGTTCTTCATCACTGTTTAGGTCAGTGGTGAGGAATTCAGGTTGAAATGATATACTTTGGATGCAATCTTCAACCTTTGATGCGGTTGCAATCAAAGCCTTAAAAGTGGGTAGGTATTGGGTTAACAAGTGGGCCTGATAGGCTGGAAGTAGATTCTTGATAAGGATGTGTACTTGTTCTTGCTCTGTTGGTCTATTTCCATTTGAGTAGCTTTAGCCCTCTACCTTGTAAGGAACATGGAGAAAGACTCCTCTGGAAGCTACTTGATGGTTTCCAAGTCATGCCTAATGACATCCATTTTACTGTTATAATGATATTGTTCAACAAAGGCATAACAGATATCATCCCATGTCCTTTTCTTAATCTTGTCTAATGAAAGGAACCATTTCTTGGTAACACCGGTTAGTGATTGTTGGAACAGTTGAGCAAGGAGCTCATCGCTAACTCCTAAAGGTTTCATTACCCCTATATATATCTTTAGATGGATCTTGGGGCAAGTGGTTCCATCAAATCTCTCCAATTCAGGCATTTTGAATTTAGGAGGAAGCTTGGCATTAGGGAATAAGGTTAAACTGTCCAAATCAATTAGATCATTATGGTGCTTTAGGCATTTGATGGTTCTTTCCATGGCTTCAAGTTTCTCCATGAGCAATCTAATGTCTGGATAAGAGAAAACTTCCCCACCTTGGTTTAGATATGGGTTGGTTGGGCTAGGATTGGTCTAGTTTAAGATAAGGCTTGGTTTGGAATGGCTAAGGGTGGCCTAGTTAATCATAGCTCGAACTTCCTCAATGATGAATTGCCTTTGTTCCTCGAATTAGGCTTGCTGAGCAGCTAGGATAGCCTGGAAATGTTCTTCTTGCTTCTGAAGGACTTTGGTCACAAGTGAGGTCAAGGAAGCCATATCAAGTGGGTGGGCCATTAGTACCTTCAAACCAAAACAACAAGGTAAGTGATGGGTATAGAACAAAAGAGGTGATGAAGATATTGGCATGCAGATCCTAAGAGAAAAGGCTTCCTTATTATGTCATAGGCCAATAATTTTTTTAGGCTTAAGGCATGATGGGGCAGATGTTTTAGGCTTCAGGTAGTAGACTGAACTAAAGGTATTGGGTTTAAGGTAACGTGTTGGGCAAAAGTTATTGGGCTTAAGGGTAACAGACTGGTTTTGAAAAGGTGATGGGTCAGGGTGTTAGGCTTAAGGATATTATGTTGGGACAAAGGTATTAGGCTTAAGGTAGTGTGTTTGGCCAAAGGTATTAGGATTAGGGTAGTGTCTTGATGATTTGGGGTATAGGCTATAAGCATCTGTCAATTTGGGGGTAATGGATTGGTTTTGAAGGTAATGGGCCAAAGATGTTAGGCGACAGTGTCTCGTGGCTAGGTTAGCAAGGTATAGGTAACAGGAGGGTAGAGATATTTTTAGGTTACAATTTAGGACGAAGACATTTTGGGTAAGTTTAAGGTAACAATGTTTAAGGTTAGAGGTGTTTGAGGTCAAGGCTAAGGAAATGAGGTTTTAGGTTTAGAGCTAGGGTATTGGTGTTTAGGTTAAAGGCTAAGGTAATAGGGTAAGGTTTAGGGTGATGGCTTAAGGTTTGTGAGGGCAAAGGTGAATGGGATAGAGGTGAGACTGTTTAAAGTTTAGAAGTGAAGGTGTTGGGATAAAAGTGAGAATATGACCCTTCTTTGGTTCAAGGTATAACCTAGACTTAAGATGAATATATGTGTTGTTATACAATATGGATGCATCAGATGCATGAGGAAAAGATTTCATGAAAATGCAAAGATGCAAGGTTCTGATTGTGAGACATACAACCTAAGGCTAGGATCTAAGTTCATTACATGAAAAGGTAAGAGTGGCTTGATTTGGGTACCCGTCACACTAGAGTAGCGATATACCTAACTACATGCAAGTCAAAGAGCCTCGCGTGGGTCCAATAGTACGTGCATACTTGTTACACCTTTGAAAAGATCAAAAGATTCATCGCGGGGTGGATGATTTCACTATCAGCGAATAGACCCAAGGAGGGTTACCCATTCAATGCTACTCACTATCCATTGTTTTCTTGGAACTAGGTTGGATGGCAAAGAGCCTATGCAAGTGATGCATGCAAAGTCACAATCATATTAAAAGGCCAAATACTTTTTAAACCAATTAGTAGTCCACTTATTTTTTCCTTTTATTATAAGAAAGTTAGTCCCTAATGGACTTGCCAACTGTGAGGCCTCGCCCGAACACCGGTCTGATACGCTAAAGGGAATCGAAATGCTCATTTGGGAAAGAACTCACGAGGAAGCCCTCGAGCTTATCTTTGATAGATTTGAAAATTGTTTTTAGGAGTCGCCACCTTAATTTATTTTTATTTGGGAAAATATAAGGAAAAAAACCCATTTAACTCCAATTATTACCCAAAGAAAAAAGATCACTAGCCTCGAAACCAAAGAGGATTTGGTGACTAGGTTTTTAGTTTATTTTAACAAAACAAGTTTGGCCAACATATCCAATAATAAATACAAGTAATAGTCCAAAAGAAAGTTAACATTAAAAATGAAATTCCAAACATAGGGGATACCTCCTCTAGCCCTTATGGGTTCTAGGGAAGTCACACGTTCCCCAAACTAATCCTAATAATAAAGCAAAGAAACAAAAACAAAAGTAAGTGAAAAAGGTGATAGTGGGGAGAGTTGCTTAGTTTTAAATTGGATTCAATGCCTAGACCAAGCATGCCTACGTATCTCTTTGAATGGGAATCAAAATCCATGCAGTTCTCCCTTCTTGCGAAGAGGTTAGTTTAGCCTAGCCACTTTATCATGTTTTGATTGATTGATTAAAAGAGGGTTGAGTTAATTAATTAATTTAATTGATCACCGAATTGATTAGCTAACAACCTAAATGAATCAATTTAATTAACTAACTAAAAGAGACAATGAATTTAAGGGAAAAGAAGCTTACCTCATATGGCAAGCGGCAGCTAGCTTTAGGCGACTAGCGGCGACTAGCTTTGGATGGTGGGTGGCAGCTGGCCTTGGACAGCAGGCAGCGGCTAGCTTTGGATGGCAGGTGGCGGCTGCCTTTGGTGGGCAGTAGCTAGCCTTGGATGCCAGGCGGCAGCTGGCCTCGAACGGCAGACACAAGCCTTGGGCAAGAGACTTGCCTCGAATAGGCGAGCGGAAAGCCTTAAACTAGTCAGGTAGGAATCAGGGAGAAACCCCCCAACTCGCTTTGTGAAGCAAGGAGCAAATGTAAAGTATTTTACTTGAAGTTATTGCTTTTCAAGCTCTAGAAGTTGATGTTTTGAAGTATGGAGAGGCCCTTTATATATAGGAGGAGGTTTTGAGTATAGAAATTGTTCAAATACGATGTGGGATTGCAAAAAATTGAATTTTCGCTGGAGTTGCCACAAAGGCCTTTACAGCGCCGCAGAGGCCTTTGCTATAGTACCGCAAAGCCCTTTGCGGTTCCGCAGAGGGCTTTGTGGCAATGCCATAAACCTCTGCGGCAACGGGCCCCGCTTTCACCCATTTTCGCCCGTTCTTGCTTATTTCTCGTTTGTTTTTCACGATTCTAGTTGCGTTGTATTCGTTACTCAGTCCTAGATTATTTGAAAGGGTTTAAATGCCAAAAAGAAATATTTTGTTTTTTCCAGTTTGAGAGTTTTCGGCTTCTAAAGTTTTGTATACCGAGCCCAAGTGCTTTTAAGGTTCAAATGCATACTAGAAGGTGCAAAATTAAGGGTTCACATCCTCAAATTAACTACTTCAAAACTTAACATAGCCCTTCTTCAATCCTCTTTATGATGTGATCTATAATCGTTAAGATGTTCTCATGCCTGATTAAGGATTTTAAATTTGACTGCCTCAAATGAATAATTGGCTAGGTTTAGTTTAAGGAATGATAGCATTGATGCGCACAATAACTTTGTAGCTGAGTACTAAGAGTTGTTCCATCTTTAATCTCCAACATTGCATGATGTTATAGTTTAATGCATGTAATTTTTTTATATATTTTTTTTATTGTGTATCATTTAAGTTGGATTCAAAAAAGGAATACGCACCGAATCTAAGCTCCATTGTCATTAAGGTCTTGGATTCGATGCCTTAGGCTTTTGCACATGTCAGTTTTGTGCCCAACTCCTTGGTGGTACTCTCAATACTAATCAAGTCAATAGTTGTTGGATGGATGGCTAGAGGGTGATTTCGGCTCTACAGGCTTAACTAGGTCAGCTTCAAAGGCCATTTTGTAAACTGCACTTAAGAGAATTCCTAAATCAATGAACTTTCTTCTCTCTAGTTTATGGGGTTGCTGGTTGGTAATGGTAGCTACAGCTTTTCCTTTTTACTTGGAGGAGATAATTGGGGTGGTAGAATAAGGATTACTATTCTTGCATCTTTTCTTAACTGTGTGAGCTTGCAAGAGTATAGTGGCGTTGTGCTTTAATGGTAGTTTGATAGGCCCTTTGATGTTTGGTTAGGTAGAGGTTTCCATTTCTTAAAAAGGATTCAAGGAAGGAGGAAGGTTAACTTTAGTGTTTGGTGGCATAAGACTTTTGTGGACTCCTCCACTATTGGTCATATCAATAATAGGAGCTGGGTTGGCATGAGTGTTTGGGATTAGCTGTATGGCATTTTTGGACACTTCTTTATCATAGGCAAGGCCAATGATAGGAGTGTGAACCCTCAATTTTACACCCTCATAGTGTGGCCACAGTTTGACACCTGCTAAGTTTAGCGCACTACACAGAACCAGTACGATGGTAACACTAGCCAGTTAGTGTGCAAGAGTCAAAGGAACAGTGCGCCTAGAGCAAAAAATGGGCTTTCAGTCATATTAGTACAAGGATACTTAATTTTTAGACATTAACACTTTTTTTATCCTAATTAGACTTTCTATATCAGACAGTATCTTTCTAAAAATGACTAGACTTCTCCTCAGACTGATCATCTTTGTGTTTTAAAATTAATTTCAAGCTTATCGACACTAACCATAATTTTTCTAAACTCCAAAACTCCCAAAAACTAACCCAGAAGTCCCAAAAACCTTAAAAACCTAAAAAAAAAAAAAAAAAAAGATGCTACCACTTGTTGCACCATGTGGAGCCTCAAGGTTTGGTGCAGATCTGTGCCAACATCTTCACAGATCCACGTCATGCTAACATGGCCTCCGCACCTACAAGTATCTGCACCAGTTGCCCCTTAATGTTGTTTACAAAAAAGCCTTAGAGACTAATTTGGTTAAGTCCGTAAAACCATGACCTCCTCCAAACCCTTTGTCTAAAGAATATAATACTAATGAGATCTACAATTATCATCAAAGTTCGAGGCACAAAACTGATGTGCGCAAGAATCTAAAGCACAAGATTCAAGACCTCGTTGACAATGGAGATATTATTACTCCTAAACCCAAAGCCTAACATTACCACCTATCCTTTTTTGAATCACTAAGCTCATCCAACCATCTCAAGTTTCACCCAATAATTGATATTTGAGTCTAAGTCCAAGTCATCTGAGTGCTAGCCTTGGTGCTCCCCTATAAATCTTTTAAGTCTATATCTGAGTCCAAGTCTAAGTCATCTGAGTTTGAGTTTGAGTTTGTCTTTTGAGTCCATTTTTGTTGAGTCTTTATCTAAGTTTGAGTCTATTGAGTTTTACTTTTTTGAGTCTGTATTCCATCTTTTAGGTTTATCTTTAAATTTAACCTATGATGATTTATCAAACAATAAGATTTTAAACTTTCTAATTTACTTTAATTCTTCTTATTCATTTTTAAATGGGACATCTGAAAAAAAAATTAAAAAATGAATAAACAAAAAAAATGAACGAAAAAATAATAAAAAATGAAAAAGACAAAAGGATCAATTAATTATGGCACAGAGGAAAAAATCAAAAATCATATACATTGCATCTGCATAGCACTAGTGGAAAAAGCTCATAGGCTGTTACGCATGAGACAAGGATATGGTAGGGTTGATCCAAGCATCACAGTTTACGATATCTCAACCTCTAAGAATCCTATCAAAGAGAAGCTATGGAGAATGAAGGCAAAATAGATCGAAGAGTATCATGACCAGTTGAATGCCATTGATGAAAAGCGAATCAATGCTTTGTAAAAAATTCAAGATTATCAACGGAAACTAGCCAGGCACTTTAACTAGAAAGCGAAATACAAAGGTTTGTAAGAAGGAAATCTAGTTCTAGAAGAAATCTAGGCTCCCATTCATGATCCAAGAGGAAGTTCAAATTTAATTAGACTAGACAATACATGCTCAAGAAGATCCTATCGGACAAAGACATCATCCACATAGACATAGACAAAAATGAATTCTCTCATCTGTACAATTTGAATCAGCTGAAGTGCTACTTCTCTGAAAATGACATCTGCATTTCATTTTTATTTTTATGCATATATAATCAAAACTCCACAGACCTGATTCTCCTTAAAAAATTAATGAAAGGAAAAATGATTATAAGGGATACATAGGTAGCCCGGCTTGGGTGCAGTCCAAAATCATACTACAGAATATTTTATTTGGATCACATTCTCATTTTCTCTATGCCTAATATATCATTTACTTAATTTCTTTTGCTAACAAAAAAAAAAGAAAGAGAGAAAGAGAGGAGAAGAAGAAAAAGGAAAAGGAAAAATGAATAGAAAGAGCTCACTAAATTGAAAATCCAAAAGGGCAACTTAGACAAAAATTAGATCAACAATAAAAGATGTATCATTTAATAGTGATCAAATTTTACAGAATACAACCCATCAACATGACAAAAGGATAGCGCCTTCCAATGTCAGCTATAGCTTATCCTTTATCATATAGTCTTGTCGACCTACAAGTATCCCAAACAGAAATCAAAAAGGTCATGTCTTAAGTCACAGTCTAGTTAATAAGGTGCACATCTCTCATACCATCGTCAGAATCAAAGTCTGCCATAATCTCCTTAATGGTCACACTCCTCCTAGTATTTGCTGCGGTAGTAGAAGTACGAACAAAATTAAGAATGTAACGACCTGATCCTAGAGGTTATGACCGGCGTGCAGTTAGACTAAAATCCAACCACACAAGCCTAACTATACTATAATAAGGATATAACACTATATGGTCTTAATTCAAAGAATGAGTTTGACTCATAAACTTATTAAATCTCACAATTATAAATTCCATAACCAACTTAAATGACAATCTAAAGGAAAACAAATTAATAAGTAATGATATAGCTAGAAATCTAAATACTTATAAATAGCTTAAAACTACTCAAGGACAATATAAATAAGTGAATAAAAAAATAATAAGTCTAAAGTCCTAATAACTTAGAAATCATCTAGAACGGAATGACAAATGGATGCTTTTAGACTTGGCATGGCTTCAAGAATGAAAGATGAGCTAAGCCTTGCCAGCTACCAAGGGTCTGCAAAATAAATATCTGAAGAGGAATGAGCATATACCACTTTGCTCAATAAGAACACATATGGCAGGGAATTTCATAAAAATTTATTTGCATTAAGTTAAATAATTTGTCATCAAGTACAAATCAAACAATTCAAATGACAATAAGATCAATCACAAATATTGCACAACAAATAGTTTCTTACACTTAATAAAATCTTAAATAATATGTTCACATTATAACTTATATAATTCATTCGATAATAGCATAAAGTTCATTTGTTATTATAACAATTACACCAGCTCAACTATTATTGAAGAAATTTGCAAACACAATATACAATGGGAAAGACCTTACGGGACTTGTCATTTAGCATATAAGGTATTGAGCCCAAGTACCATTAACAATAGAGCACTGCAAACAAGCCCAGTACGCACATAATACATATAAGGCAGTTTTGCTCAAATCATAAAGTAACCAAATATACTCCAGGTGAACCATGGGAAGCCTAAGTCATGGTCTTATCCCAATACAACAAATATTGTCTCAATACAATAACAATTCATATCGATAAACCACGTATCAGTTATTTCATACAATTACGTCACATATAAAGGCATGCATTCTTTTGTTCCCCAACTTCTAATACAAGCAATACAAATATCAATCATATTACCAAATAATTATTTAGTGCTAGTTACCGATTTAACACACGTGTCCTCACTTGAAGCAAATTAATTAAGCGATAACACCAAATTTATTGGTTCTATTGATTAGCCAATTCTCCACCTGAATACACACATATTTTACAATGATTACCTTTAGATTTTGATGTACATATGAATCAAATGCATCTAATTATCATAGCTTTCATGAAATGCAAGTGTTATGCAACATAACGCTATAATCCAAATATTTTTCCTCTAGTTTCGATCATGGATAGCAGTAAATTTATTTGCTTTAAACCTCTTATAAGTATTCCAAATAAATCCAAATTTTAAATACAACTAGCCAACCCATATTTAAATCTATCCACTAGAAAATCATTTACTTTGGACTTAATTAGGGACTCAAGAAAAGTAACCCAAATACTGCTGTCGAAAAACCGACTGAACATCGATAGCAGAAAAATGAAAATTTTACAAACCTATATAAACATTCTTCAAAATTTATGAAATTTTAACAAGATGTCCTCAACATACTAATTAAATTTCATTAAAATTTCACACCAATTGGACATCATTTGGACCTTCAAATAATTATTTTTTTTTAACTGACCCATGTAAATTTTCTTACAAAATAGTCATCACATTATTCTTAATTTTGTTCGATCTGACCGTTGGATCATCTCCAAACTTAAATATGATAAAACTAACATCTAAGAAAAAATAATATCAAAATTCCACTATTAAATTTTTTGCCAATAATTTATAATAAATTTGTGAAATTACTAGTCATCTAATATATACATAGCTAATCCAATTTCAATTCATGAACCAACTTTAACATATTCTTCTACAATGTCCAATTAAATCAAAAACCAAATATATAGATTAATTCTAATAAAATAGATAGAAACAATGGCTTACCTCAAATAATCAAAATTTTAGAAGAAAACTTGAAAAACACCCTTGAGAAACTTCAAATATCCTATTTACTTTTTTTTTCCAGTCACCCACAATGCACTCTTGTTTCTCAAGCACTCAATCACTATCATTCTTATCATTCTTTTTTTTTTTCTTATTCTTCTTGCTCTCCTTGGATGCTGAAAATATCATCTCTCTAAAGTTATTGATATTATATAAAGTTTCACTAACCCTAAACCTCTACTAACCCTATACAACACCACACACATGTGCACACACAGTAACACACATTAATACACATATGATTATGTATTAAATATATAAATAAATTAAGTTAATATATGAATATATATATATATATATATATATATATACACATTTTTATTAAAGAACATATATATTTATAATTAAAATAAACTCTAATATACATATATAAATATAACTATTTCTTCTTATACTTATTCTCTACTTAATTAATTATAATATAAAATGTTCCTAATACGAAAATCAAGTATTTCACATTGAACCCTCTCTTGAGTACCAATAATTCAAAAACTGCTCCCAAAAATCCTCCTCTATAGTTCAAAAACTGCAATACCCCTTTCTGCCCTAATTATAGCAGTCCTTCTTTGAACCACCACTGTAATGTCATCCTATCTCATTACCACAGTTAAAGCCTCCTTCATCACCATCACCATAGTTTGAGTCACCAATTCAACTTGCAGTTGCTTTTTTCAGTCTTCTCTATAGGCCCAGTAACACCTCTCTATCTCTATTGTCACTCGTGCTGTCTTTCCCTCCTCAGCTGCATCACCTTTTATTACCCTCAACAGGACAACCTAGCACTTTTTCTCAATTGGCCAAACCACATTTATCAACCACCTATCACACCTCTCTATAGTCCCAAATGAAATCTCATAATGAATAACATGATAACTCTTTCAGCCAACCACCCTAATAGCTTCGATAATGGAAGCTGTGATCTATACAGACTCTAAAAAGGGAACAATTAGGGGCACATCTTGGGTTTGTCTCAACTACCTCAAAACCCTCATCCCTTAGTGAAAGGTCATTTAAACCAAACCTAATAAGTAAACTACTCAACAACCATGGCCTTCAATCATGAAAGATCCATTCCCTTGACATTAACAATGCCAAAATATGTCCTCCAAGACAAGCTATAAGCAATCATCCTATCCGATCTCTGACCAAGACTAAAAAGCAAGGGCCACCACCCAAAAATGATCCATAAACCACACTTGCAAGATAACCCAAAGACTGGAATCAAAAGCCTATAGAACACATTTGATAGAAAGGGTAATAAAATTTTTCTCACCTAGAGAATAACTAGGGAGACAATCCATCTCTCTAAACCTCGAACAAAGCAATCAAGACTCATCAATGTCTCTGCTAATATATCTCTAACTATAGAATGCCTCTATTTCATCTACAATACCACTCTTGCTACTTTGGCATCATCCCAATTAATGGACCTGTGAAATAGGTATCCGACTCTCAAATAAAAAACTAAGGGCCTCATCCTGAGCCTCTACCCTTTTATGTCTTCTTGGTCACCAGGATCATAAAACTTCTCAATCACATCGATCAAATTCACCTGACCATTATCAACTACCATCTGGCCTGTGACATCCTAAGGCAAGTCCAAAGACATTTAAAAAATATAAAAAATATCAAATTTTAAACTCTAGCACCACCAGAGTTGCCTCCGAGTTGTAGCCATGCCACAACATTGAACTTCCCTAAAGTTGGGACATAACTCCTCTTTAATAGCACCAAAATAGAAAACACAGGCCATAGGATCCCAAAACCTAAAGCAAGCCTTAGAAAAATCTCAATCCACTTAAACTCCTCATAATGCCACCATGGTAACTATCCTAGACCAACCCAAGTACAGTTTCTCAGTCCATAAATATAGCTTCATAGATGCAAAAGTCATGAAAAAACTGCATTTACAAAACAAATGCGTGAATCCACCCTTTTGCTCTATGCAATCATCTATTACAGGCATTATCACAAATCATGCATGGCATAAAAGTTAAATAAAAAGTCTATGAATCTCAAAACATGCATACATAAATATGCATCATCTATGCACAAATATACATGCATGTGTAACTATCAACAGCTATACACAATCATGCATAAATGAGATAATAGCCTCTCCAAAGCTGACTAGTACCTCCTCAATGCTGACCGACATCTCCTACTCGAAGCTAATCGATATCTTCTAAAGCTAACCAATACCTCTTTGAAGTTGACTAACATCTCTTAAAGCTAACCAGTGCCTCTTTGAAGCTGGCTAACATCTTCTAAAGCTTACTAGTACCTTGCTAAATCTAACTAACACCTTTCAGAATTGTTAACCCCCTCTTTAAATGCCATGATGGTTTATGTTGACCTTTTAATGGCCTGAATACTCAGTTCATTAGAGTATTCTCACTTTTAAAGAATCCCAAGATAGCCATCAAGACTTATGTCTTTCAACCAATAGCTAACCTCTTCAAATGACCTTTGTATAGAGCAAGGCGCCTTTTCCAAACAACCTTTCCATATAGCAGTGTCCCTTCTTTTAAACAACCTTTATATGGAGTAAGGTCCCTTTTCTAAACAACCTTTGCATAAAGAAAGGTCCTCCTTTTTTAGACAACCTTTGCACAAAGCAAGGTCCCTTTTTCAGACAATCTTTGTATAGAGCAAGGTCCCTTTTTTATACAACTTTTGCATAGATCAAGGTCCCTTTTTTAGACAACCTTTGCATAGAGCAAGGTCCCCTCTTTCAGACAACCTTGAATAGAGAAAGGTCCCCTTTTTTAGATAACCTTTGAATAAAGCAAGGTTCCTTTTTTAAATAATTTTTGCACAGAGCAAGGTCCTTTTTTCAAATAAGTCATATAAAATCTCCCAAAGATACACCTAAAAGTGTTTAGAAATGATCACTTATACATCCCTGTGGTTCATTTCTCCATCTCTTTCTATCCAAATCCATCAATTTCACCTATAAGTGTCTAGAAATAATCACTTAGACATCCCTATAGTTCCTTTTCCATCCCCTTTCTTTTGAATCAATCATGTTCTCCACCCAAAAATATCTAAATTCTCACTTAGACGTCAATCTAGTACACTTTAGTCATCTTTATTCATCTTAAAGTCAACCATATCCTTTACCTAGAAATGTCAAAATAATGATATCCCTCTGGTTTGCTTGTTCCATCCCTTTTGTCTGAAATTCATCTAATTTCTTCACCCATAAATGTCTAATCTCGATGTCCCTCTGGTTTATTTCCCTACCTCTTCATCAAACTCAATATATCCATCAATTCACCCAAAAATATCTAGCCACCAGCCTAGACATCCCTTTGGTTCCTTTTTTTGCTACCATTTATTAATCAATTCCATCTATAAATGTCTAGAAATGGTCACCTAGACATCCATATGGTTCCACTCTCCAAATCTTTTACCCAAAACTATCAATTAACCTAAAAATATCTAGTGACCAGTCTAGATATCCCTTTGGTTCCTTTTTTCACTTCCATTTATCAATCACATTTTTCACCCATACATATTTAGGAATAATTGCTTAAACATCCATATGGTTCTTTTCACCATCTTCCTTTTTGACCATGTCTCTCACCCAAACATGTCCAAGCACTGACCCTGACATCCCTTTAGTTCCTTGTACCATCCCTTCTCCCAGGTTCACTATCATCAAAATCGCCTTGCAAACAAGACAATTCTGATGAGGGGGCAGCTATAAACCCTCAATTTTATACTCTTATGATATGGCCACTACTTGACACTTGCTACGTTTAATACGCTATGCATAGCCACCACATTGGTCCGCTAACTGGTTAGTTGGTAGAGGTCAAGGGGTTAGTGCCTCCAGAGCAAAAAATGGGCTTTTAGTTATATTAGTACAATGATACTTAATTTTTGGACACTGATAATTTTTCAATCCTGCTTGGACTTTCTATATTAGACAGCATCTATCCAAAAATGACTAGACTTCTCTTTAAACTAACTGTCCTTATGTTCTAAAATTAATTTTGAGCTTATCGACACTGATCTGTAATTTTTTAAACTCCAAAACTCCCAAAATTGACCCAGAAGCCTAGAAAACTGACCCAAAAATCTCAAAAATTGAAAAAAGGATGCTGCTAGTTGTCGCTCCATGTGGAGTTGCATAGGCCTGGTGTAGATCTATGCCAGCATCTGCCTAGATCCACACCGTACTTACATGCTTGCGCAGATCAGCATAGATTTGCACATGCACGGATCCGAGCACCAAATCCTGCGCGGATCCGTACCAATGGTCCCCTTTTCAGCCCTAATTTTCCTAAAATATCCCTCCTTTTAGCCCACTTTTCAGCTCTTTTTAATATTTTCACCCCACACCCTTCACCTATAAATACCTCCTCATTTCCATCATTCTTCCTCACCCCTTAAGTCCTTGTAGTTTGGCTATCTATTTGTTCATTTTCTTCTTCTCTCTCCAACCATTCTCTAATTAATTAATTAATCTTTTTAATTAATTAATTAATCAATTTTTTCAAAATCAAATTAATCCTTTTTTTAAATCTACCCTTCATCCAAATTAATTAATTAATCATTTTAATTAATTAATCCATCCATCTATTTTATCATATTAATTAGCTAATTAATCATTTTAATTAATTAATTAATCCCCAATCAATCTAATAGCCCAGTCTTGATAAAAAGAGATTTCAGTCTAGTAAAATTCTCCACCCGCCAAAAGCAAAGGTATTAGCCTTTTCCTCTCACCTACAAACCCAAATCAAATCAAGCAATCTAATCAACACCTAAACCCTTCACCACATGGGTTTTGATCCCATTCAATGGGGTTCATAGGCACATTTGGAATTTAAATCTAAATTGCAAATCCAAATGCAATCAATCCCTCTTCCTTTTTTTAATTAATTTATGTAATTAGTTTAATTTGGAATTAAGGAGTGCCTATGCGGTTCTCCTAGAATCCATAAAGACTTAAGGGAATACTCCCTTTAATTTGTGGATGTTTTATTTTAATTTTCTCCATGCATTTATGCCATGCTCATGCTTTAATCATGATATTATAATTGTTATATAATATTTGTCATCCATGAAATTAATTTTCCAAGTCAAATTAAACTTAAGAGCCTAATTTAGATTATTTAACAAAAAACCCAGTCCCTGAGCTCAACTTGATTTGAAGACTAGTGATTTTTATTCTTGGGTAAATTAATTGCAAAATTAATGAATTGGAGTCACAAATTGGGTTTTTCCTTAATTTTTCCATTTAAAATAAATTAAGATGGTGACTCCAGAATCCTTTCAAAAAATAAAAATCAATTTTTTGAATGATAATCGTTCCAATTGTGAGCACCAAAATTCATTCCATAACCTCCTTAGAAATCGCTTGCTTTTCCTTAAGGCAATTTTCTCGAGCAAGGGAGAGGCATTTAGGCAAGGCCTCACAAAGAGTTGGTATGGTTCTAGCAATAGGACCAAAGGCGATGTTGGTTGAAAAAAGAGAGATGTTGGGCTGATTAACCATAGAAGGAGCTACAATAGGATGCAGTGGACCTTAAGTCAATTGGAATTAATTTGGATTGGTCAGCAAAATTAGGAGGTGTAATGTTGGGCAGACTAACATAAGAATCACGAGATTTGATCGAGGGATTTGAATGCATGGACTGCCTTTAGGAACATAGGGCTTTAGTGAGCTAGGTCAATGCTTTGTTGAAGCTGACTTATTAAGTAGTCAGGGCTTTGTTAAATTTGGTTTGTTGGGCGACTAAAGCATTGTTTAAATTAGCTTGTTAGCAGAGATGAGTATGGCTTAGAAATTTTCCTCTTGCTTTCTGAGGATGTTGGTGAAACATGCGTTCATGGTATCTCGATCAAAAGAATGGGCCATCATTACCTTTAAGGTAAAACAAAAAAGAAAGGGTAAATGTATGAGAAAGGCATGAAAAAAATGATGAAAGGATGGGTTTGTATGCAAATTTTGAGGAAAAAGGACTTCCTATGGTGTTTTGGGCTTAAGGTGTTTGGGGTAATGATTGTTCATTAGGCCAAAGGTGTTAGGCTTTAAGGATTGGATCTTAGGTTGGAGCTAAAAGGTTTTGGGCTTAAGGATTAGGTCTTAGGTTCTAGGGCTAAAAGGTTTTAGGCTTAAGGATCAAGTATTAGGTTTAGGGCTAAAAGGGTTTGGGCTAAAGGATTAAGTATTAGATTGGGGGACCAAAAAGTTTTTGGGCTTAAGGTCTAGGTTTTTAGGTTAGGGGCCAAAGGTTTTGGGCTTAAAGATGATGGTGCGCCAAATGTCTTCTGTTTAAAAGAGGTGAGGTGTCAAAGAGGTAAGGTGCTAAAGATTTTGGGTTTGAGGGAGGTAATGGGCTAAAAGTCTTAGTCTTAAAAAAGATGAGGTGCTAAAGGTTTTGGGCTTAAAGGATGCGAGATGCCAATGGTTTTGAGCTACAAGTCTTGGGCCAAAAGTGTTTAAGGATTAGAGGTTGATGCTCAACTTGGTTTAAGGCACAATCTAGACTCGAGGTTCTTAGTCTTATAATATGTATGCATGGTCATATTACAATGCATGCCAAAAGGTTTCATGGATATGCACAAAGGTCTCAATTATTATGGTGCATGGAAACTAGAATCAAAGGTTAGGGCAACTATATGTATAAGAGTGAAGGGTGGATTGGTTAAGGGTTCCCGTGCCAGCAAAGTATTGATATATCTAACTACATGTGAGTCAAGGAGTTTCGCGTAGGTCAAACAGTACTAATTGCTCGTTACACCATTGAAATGATCAGGGATTCATTGTAGGGTGAAATGCTTTCGCTATCTCCTAACATACTCAAAGAGAGTTGTCAAGCTAATGCTATGTGCCATCAAAAAGTTTTCCTAAAGCTAAGGTTAGACAATGACCTTTTATTATACAAAATGATGCATGAAAGTCAAATTATACTTAATGAGCCAAATGAAGATTATTTTTGGAAAAATTTTTCTTAACCAAATAGTAATCCTCTTATTTTTCTTACCATTTAAAAGGTGGCAACCAGTTCCCAATGGAGTCGCCAACTGTGAGACCTCGCCTGAATGCCCTTCCCTCGCTTGGGGAAATTTTCCTTAAGGAAAGGTGTGCGATTTTTAAGGAGGTTATGGAATAAGTTTAGATGTTCATAATTGGAATAACTATCGTTCAGAAAACAGATTTTTAAAAAGTGATTTTATGAGTCGCCACCATAATTTATTTTTTTTTAAATAAGGAAACTAAGGAAAAACCCACTTATGAGTCGAATTCATTAATTTTAATTAATTAATTTACCTAAGGATAAAATCACTAGTCTTTGAACCAAGTTGAGCTCGGGCACTAGATTTTTAGTTAAATAATCTAAATTTGGCTCTTAATTTTAATTTGACTTGAAAAATTAATTTCATGAATGGCATTTATAAAATGATAATTATAAGTGAAATACATGAACATGGCATAATATGAATGCATGAGAAAATTTAAGAAATAAAGCAAATAAGCATCCACAAGCTAAGAAGAGTGTTCCTTCTAGTCCTTATGGATTTTAAGGGAACCCCAAAATTGCTCCTTGACTCCAAAGTAATCAAATAACTAATTACGCAAATTCTCTTACAAAAGGTATAAAAATAGACAATTACAATTGAAAATAAATGGAAAATGGAATTAATTTGGAATTGGATTTGTGGTTTGGATTCAAATTCCAAACTTGCCTACGTTCCCCCATTGAATGGGGGATCAAAACCTATATAGTTTATTCTATAATTAAGTGGAGGGGTTTAGAGGTTGATTGGATTAATTGATTTGATTTGGATTTATGGGTGAGAGGAAAAGGCTGATACTTTTGCTTTTGGCAGGCAGAGGGTTTTACCATACCAAAGTTCTGTTTTATCGAGATCGAGTGATTTGATTAATTAGAGATTAATTAATTAATTAAAATGATTAGTTAAGTAATTAATGTGATGAAATGGATGAATGGATGGATTAATTAAAATAATTAATTAATTAATTTGGATAAAGGGTGGGTTTAAAAAAAAGGATTAATTTGATTTTGAAAAAAATGATTGATTAATTAATTAATTAATTAAAAAGATTAATTGACTAATTAATTGAGTGATTAATTTTAATTTTAAAAAAAAAAGAGTTTTAGTTAATGAACAAGATTAATTAACTTGGTTAGGGTGAGATAATTAATTAATTAAAAAGATTATAATTAATTAATTAATTAGAGAGTGGTTGGAGGGAGAAGAAGAAAATAAACAAATAGATAGCCAATCTATAAGTGCTTAAAGGGTGAAGAAGAATAAAGGAAAATGGGGCTATTTATAGGAAAAGTGGCTGAGGGTAGTGTAAGGATTCAAAAAGTGAAAAGACCCAAAAGGATTGGGCTAAAAAGGGCTAAAAATTGGGTTGAAAAGGGCAAAATAGACATTTTGGCATAAAAAAGGAGACCATGGGGGTAGATTTGTAGAGTACCTGGTGTGGATCCATGCTAATGTATGTGCGGATCCGCACATAAGGGTGCAACTCCCCGTAGTAACTTTTTTTTTTTTTTTTTGAGATTGATGTTGGTTTATATTGAAAAATTAGGTATCCATATAGAAATTAATCAGCTAGTGAGACCAACATACCAGCTCTATATAATGCACTAAATTTAGCCTGTGTAAAGTTGTGGCCGCATCAGGAAGGTATAAAATTGAGAGTTCACAACTATCCATAGTTTTCCTTTTTGCTGGAATCCTAAATCAATAACATTAGTGACTATTAGTCATGGTAGTTACTAGAAGGGAGTAATTGGTGTTACTAATGGTCACTATCGTGTAATTTGCTTTCATGTCTCCGTGCCATAATTAAAATTTAAATCGCAATAGTTACTTTAAGTAGCGAGTGTGGCCTTCATCCCATCAGCAATCCTTGAAAATATCAACTAAAGACCCACATCTCAACACATAACCCACATTCACACTTATCATGCAACACATAGTTCATAGTACACACATAATACACATCTCATAAACTCATGCAAATGGCTAAATAAATGCATATATGAACTTAGGGTATTACAAATTAAGATTTAAGTAGTTAGGAGAAACGATTAAGGACTTTAAGAATTCATTTTGGTGTTATGTGTGACAAGTTAGCTGTCAATAATTGTAGTGGATTTAGTTGGGACTCTAATAAAAAATGCATGACAAAAGAAAATGTAGTTTGAAAAAATATTTAAAGGTGTATTTCTAATCTATGTTCATGTTTATGTTTAAATTTGAATTTTCTAAGCCATGCATATGTATATGTTTACATAGAGTCATCAAGATGCTGAACCATTCAAATTTAAGGCATTTTCCATTTGTGAGGAGGTTGGCATGATATTTTGGAAAGACCATGCTATAGAGAGAGATGTTGAAGCACTTGTTGATGTTTTGGAAGAGTTAAAAAATGAAGCACTTGCAGTAAATGATGTCAATGAAAATGTAATCGCTTAAAGTGAAAGTTCTACATTTTTCTTTGAGACAAATAAAGAGAACTCAAAACAAAAAAGAGTAAAAGTGAAAATATTGCAAACTTGTCTAAAGTGATTAAGGAGTTTGCAACTATTCATGGCATGGAAATTGGAAAGACAACTGATAGGCATAGTCAAGCATTAAAAGACAGTGATGTTAATGACAAAAGATTGATGATTAATAATGAATTGACAAAATTATCTGGTCTCACTATGTTTGAGTGACATAAGACAACTAGAAAAATTGGTTGTGACCATGAAACTATTGATATATTCTTCACCATTCCTGATGATGAAAAAGAAATTGGATGAAAGCTTCACTTAATGGAGATATCTAAGTATTATAGAGTATTTGTATGGTGTTAGGTATTTTGTTTGACTTTTGGTTATTGAGCTACTTGTTTGACATTTGGTTGAAATATAAGTCTTGTACCTTAAGAACTTTTACTTCTGTCATATTTATTTTAGTAGTAATAGTTACAGTTAAGACTTATATATTGCTAATCTATGTGTTGTGTTTAGGTCAAGATGCATTTTTCTTATATTGATTCATTATTGCATATGAATTATTTATAAAGTTTTTTGGATGTTTAATTGTATAGTATTATTCTTTTCTTATGACAATAATATTTTGTTTGTGGAGTTATAGTGCTAATTGATTATAAATATTTTATAAAAATAATTTTAAAGATAATTTTTTATAAGAATAATTTTAAAAATAATTTGTTATCTTATAGGTTATGAAGAAAATTATTAACAATTAAGATTTATTTTTTAATATTAAGTCTTGATTTTATTATATCATAGTAATAATAGATATACTATTGTTTAAAAAATTAAAAATAAAATTAATAAATTTAAACATCATTAAATTGCATTACATAAACATATATATATCTAACCAAATATAAGAATGTAATGGTCATTACATTACATTCACTCATCACTTATATAATCAAACATGGTAATGGAATGATGAATACATTACATTCCATTACTTTTTTAATTCCATTACTTAGTTTATTACATGGGATGATGTAAGACCATATAGTTTTGTCATTCATTGTTAATCATAAATCTTTTGTCATTAGCATCACTAGCTTATAGTGCTTGACTAAGTCTATTAGTTGCCTTTCAATTTCCATGCTAAGAATGGTTGTGGACTCCTTAATCACTTTAGATAAGCTTGCAATTTTTTCACTTTTACTTTTTTTTTTTTTTGGCTTCAAGCTCTTTTCATTTATCTTAAAGAAAACTATTCTCATTGACATTATTTACTACAGGTGTTTCATTCTTTAACTCTTCTAAAATATCAGTAAGTGCTTCAACATCTTTCCCTATAGCATGATCTTTTTCAAATACTATGCAAAACTCCTTATAAAAAGAAAATGCCTTAAATATGAATGGTTCAACATCTTGATGACTCAACATATACATATGCATGACTTAGAAAATTCAAATTTAAACATACATAAACATATATATTAGAAATGCACCTTTCAATATTCTTTCAAACTATGGTTTTTGTTGTCACACATTTTCAATTAGTGTTCCAACCAAACCACTATGATTGTCGCTAGCTAACATGTTATACGCGACACCATGATTTTTTAAAGTCCTCAATTTTGACTTAATATGTGCCTTTGCCTTAATTCCATGTCTTGGTCACTTTTCTTAAGGAATATCATTCACAGCTTGAAATTTTTGGCTTCAAAACCACATTCTCCTTTAAATCTCCCATAATTATGTTACTCAATGAGAGTTTTAATAAGCTTAAATTATTTGTCAAATGTCCACGACCTTTTATTTGTTCCCAATCTTTTTACCCCAACAGAATTTGAAGTACGTATGGTTGACATTGCTTCAATATGAAAAAGAATTATACAGTTAATATTTAAAAAAAAAAAGAATTACACATATCATAACACATAAATTTACAACTCAAGCACAGAAATTCTGCACTTCAAGTGCAGAAATTCTGCAATTGAAGTGCAGAAATATGCATCTCAAAGGCAAAAAGCTACAGTTGAAGTCCAAAAAATCTGCACTTGAAATGCTAAATTCAAATTAATGCCACACCTTTCTATGCTAATTTCAATATATATATCATAACAAAAATAACATCATTGTACAATATTATAATTTTTCGATCTTTTTTCTCTCCACTTATTGTACATATCTATTGCCATGTTATCTCTCCAAGCACTCAATCACTTGATGTCTTAATTATTGAAATAACATCATCTAGTTCATCAATTCATTGACTTTGAGATCTTCTTCTATTTAACCTCTCCTCCAACTCATATATAGACATTTCTCTTCTTATCAAATTTGAAGCAAACAAGTTGTAATAATCCTATTGTAAGTCTTGATAGGATAATAACTAAGACTCTTATAGATTGTGCAATGTAATTTAAGTACTCTAAAATATCTTTCAATCACATTTCTTACTGCTAAATGTTTCATATTAAAAAATGCTTTGGGAGTAGTAGGTCAATATCCTTTTTTGCAATTAGTGAAGTGATATCTCTGCCCCCTATATGGGGCAAGGCATCATTTGTAGTTTGTGTAGTCATCATCAATAAGATAATAATGTCCTATATAATAATATAGTAACAATTATTAGATTAATGTATAATTTATATCTAACATTTGGATCATATATCTTAAACATTATGCACTCACTATAAAGAATTTTTAAACCATTTCTTCTAGTTATAATATGTCGAAGCACTTGACTATCAATAGTTGATCCCTCCCATCTAGGTAATACATAGATAAATTGCATGTCTTATGAACAAACTTAAAGCACATTAGTAGAAATTTCACTTTTCTTATGAACAAACTCGAAGCACATTAGTAGAAATTTCACCTTTCTGTGATCTTCTGCAAGCACTTGGATTCAAATGTATGTGCCATCTAGAGCTCTAAGACAATTCTAAAAAAAGAATGAGATGTGAATTAATCATTGGCTTTTCTTTGAGATGTAACATAATAGATACAAGAATCATATGACAATACCTTAAAACCATTTGCGTCTCAAATTCATTAGGTTAGTATATGAACATATTTTGGCTTTTTAAGTAAGCTTCCTTGCAAACGAATGAAAGCTTTCAAGACCTCCCCAAAATGCCTGCTAATCATTTCTCTTGACTGCTTAAATCTTAATTGCATGGTTCTATTCCTAGCATGATCGGCTAACACATGTAAGAACATTGCTACTTGTCCATCTACCATCATATGTCTGGTTTCCTTTAAACCTCCCTTCATGTTCAAACATATTAATAACCTACTAATTATATATCTATTCATCCTTGATTTTGATTTACATATGTCTTCACTCTTATACACTAACCCGCTCACCATCTTTCTTCTTAAGAAAAAATCATTGGTACATCTTACACTCAAACAATTTTTAGCGTATGATACCATTACACTATAATATAATTGAAAAAACCAACTTATTACATTTAGTATCTTTAATCATTATGATAATATAACAACTAATTTTCTTCTTCTTATCAATTTTTGTATGGCCAAACTTAGTCGAGTTATACTTGTCTAGTATTAAATAAATTATACTTAAAAAATTAACAAACAAATATAACTTAGCATTTATTATAAAATATGCAATTAGTCTATTTAAATAAATGGTAGGTATATATTTAAATAACTTAAGATTTAAGAGTGAGGAACTACATGGCCCTCTCACATACATGTACATTCCATTGAACAAGAAATCAAAAGCTTTCAACTACTTAATTTCTCACTTATTATTCCTAATTAGTAAATAAAATAGTTTTAATTAAAAAAATTAACACTAGAAAGCAATAGTAACAGTTACATATTTAAAGAGCCTGCAGTACTTGGTTATAAATTTAGTTGACAATTATCTTGGCTGAATTCATTTCATGCCACACAACTATAAATAAATTTTGTAAGTCCACAAGGCATGAACCAAGTTAATCCATGAATCAATAGTGTGATTAACTAAATCAATCCAATGAATAATGGAAAACTCTGAAGTATAGTATAAAGCCTCACCCAAGCACCGGTCCGATCTACTGAAGGGAATCGAAAATGCTCATTTGGGAGAAGTATCACGTTTGGAACTGCCTATGAGTTCAGAAAATTGTATTTTGTAAATTGTGATTTGCAAAAGGAGTCACCATTTTAATTTTGTTTATTTTAGTTGGGAAAATTAAAGGAAAATCCAATTTGATTGACTCCAAAATTATACCATTGATTCCAATGAAAAGCACTAGTCCTCGAATGACCAAAGAGAGCTCGGGGACTAGGTTTTCGTTAAAACAATATAAAAAATTTAGTTTGGCTTAAATACAAAATAGCTTTTGCAAAAAAAAAAAAAAAATTTTATGTATGCATAAACAGATATAATATGATGTACGAAACAAATATTACTTGTACAATGCATGGCAAATATGAGAAAATCACAAAATGCGAAAAATACTTAAAACTATTATAAATTAAAATATTAAAATCAGGGGATCTTTTCTCTAACCCTTATGGGTTCTAGGAAAAGCACACATTCCCCAAATATAATCTAAACAACTAAAATAAAAAAGAGTAATAAAACAATTGTAATAAAAAGAACTAAAAGTTTGACTTTTATTTAAGAAAAACAATTTCAATCCTAAACTATGTGAAGAAGGTGATAGAGAGAAGAAGTTGTTAATTTTAGCGGAGTTGAATGACTTAGAGACGGCAAGCCTGCGTATTCCTTTGAATGGGAATCAAACCCCACACAGTTCTTCCTTCTTGCGAAGGAGGGGTTTTTAATTCATTGCCTTTGTTATCATGTTTTGATTGATTTTAAGGGCTTAAGGGATTTGTTAATTTAGTCAAATTTTAATTAACAAAAATGGATCTTTTCAAATTTAGATCTTGAAATTGAAATTGAAAAAGGAAAAGGAAAGAACTTTTACTTTTGATTTTCGACGGTGAGGAATGTAGGGAGTGAGCTTGGCACCGAATCTAAGTTCCACGTTAACTTATGGATATCACGAGCAGTCCTTTTGGAAGAATGACTCTTCAATAGTATGAACTCTCCTTAGAGGGACTTGGATCACACCCTTGCTTAAGTACCATGAATTCCCTTTTAAAAGAAATAACTTGAATTACACCTTTTCTTGATTAAGCAGCTTAGAGAGATTATTTGAGATGATTAGGAGGCTTATAAATAGGGTTTGAGGTAATTAGGAAGCTCATGAATAAGGTTTGAGGTGATGGAAGAAGTTTTGGAATGAGTTTTTAGAGATTTGGAGGTTTAGAAAGAGGGTTTTTGATGACTATAAAGCTTAGGAATAGGGTTTAGAAAGCTTTAGGGAGAGTATAGAAGTATGTAATTGTGTGTGGAAGCTGCTAGGAGGTGCAAGGTATTTATAAGGGGAGTTTGGGGGCTTAAAAAGGTGAATTTTCGATGTGAAAAACAGGAAAAACACGTTGCAGTAACTTCTTAGAGGCTGCGGTAACCATAAAGAACTCTACGGCAACCACAGTGCCTATTGTGGTAGCCAATTGGCTGCCGCAGGGACACCTGCGGCAACTGCAGTGGTGGTTGTGGTTATCGCAGGTAGCTATGAATTGCCACAGCTAGCCTATGGGTTGCCGCACCTAATTTTTCAGCCCATTTTAATCCATTTTTTAATCCGATTTAGGCCCAGTTTGATTCTATGGGTTCGTAATCGAGTGTTGGTTGTCTGAAGGTGCAAATTTAAGGAAATTTATATTTCAACGGAGCGCTGCCCCCTTGACCCCCACTCTTTAATTGGCTAGCAGGATCGCCATACGGGCTCTGCATAGTGCACTAACCTTAGCAAGTGTCAAGCTGCGGTCAGATCCTAAGGGTGCAAATTTGAAGGTTTACACATAGTCTTATAAGAAATTCAAAACACAACAAAAGATCCAAATCACCTTACGGCCTATACAGTTGAAATAACAGCATACATAGTGCCCATAGTCACAAATGCCATTTCTAAAATAATGTGCTACTAGAAAAAAGGAAGAAGAAGAAGAATAAAGGAATAAATCATACACATAACATGCATTAAGCTAGGTGTTTTTAAATAGAGACATTATGATGAGTGAAGATTAAACTGCAAGTAGAAGGTCAGAAAGTTGAAAATAATAGTGGTAGATAGAAGCAGAGAATGAGAGTGAATGAGTGAGAAAGAGTAAGATGTTTTTAAATAGAGACATTGAAGAAGAAAATAGTTTGAAATTGTTATATGAGAGGACTTGAATTTTTAATTTGCGAGCTAGGTGGTTTTAATTTGAAAATTTTTTAGGAAGATGAAAGATACAAAAATAAAAAGGAGAGAGGGAGAAAATAAGAAATGGAAACATAACGTAATGAGATATCATTTCTTTATTAATATATTGGCTAATACAGAATTGAAAGGAATGGTGATTACTCTAATTATATAGTGGTAAAATAATTTTACTTTACTAAATAAATGAATGATACATGTAATGTAATGCCCATTCCATTACATTGATCATCCTTTAGTTTTAAAAAAAGAGGAAATTACACCTTGTATCCTTTTTTATTTTTAATTATAATTTTACTCTCACTTTTATTTGCTTAAATTTTTACACTAGGATTTTTATTTTTATATGCTTTTTTATTTTATGTTTTTCAAACATTATGCCCTTTGCTTCTTGTTTTTTGTGTGAGTTCTCTAGTGAGTAATCATTATTCTTCTTCATCCTCATTTACCAAATGTACTTCACACATTCTCAGAAATCCAATTTACCAAATTTATTGAATTTCTTTTCTTGCTATTGGTTTGGGTTATGGGTTGCTTGTTTTTGGTTTTGGTGGGATTTCTTGCTGTTTGTTTCTAGTTGCTAGTGAGTAATCATTGTTCGTTCTATCGATTGTTGTTATATTTCTATCCACATTTTCTCTCTTATTTCTATTTCTTTTTTGCATTTTTCTTATTTTTTGTTAGGTCTTTAATGGTGAATGCTCATTCTTCTAAATCACTCATTTTGAAAGATACTTCTCAAATATTAAGAAAGTTAAAGCTTCCAATTTCAGAGGATATTGTTTATCTTTGTTGTTCTGAAATGGATAAAACAAGGTTCCAAAAAAGTTGCTAGTACATATTCTTCATAGAAGAGGGATTTTCCTTTTCCTGATTCTATTGATTTGAAATCAAAGAGGAGCAAATTTTTTATTGATAAACCAATTGTGTAGGAGAAAAAAGGTATTTTTGTTTTATTTTTTATATTTTAGAATTTTTTGTTGCTTTTTGATATTATTTATGTGCAGTTTAGTATATGTTTATTTGCTTTTGATATTTTTCTATGTTTATGTTTGATATATATTTGGTTTCTAATCTTGTATGATATTGAGATAGTTTCTATAATATTTTGTTCTAGTTCTTGATTAATAGTTTATGTATACTGAAATTGGTCACTCTACACTAATTTAGCACAAAAGCTTTTCAATGAGATGATTTATAATGGACCTTTCTAGATTTCTCCATTGCAAATTCAAATAAAAAAAAAAAAAAAAGCTTGTGAATTTTGCTCTGATAGAGATTTTGAATAGATTTACAGAAAAAAAATAAGCACTAATAAGTTAAAGAGATCAATGTGAACTTCAAAAGAAAAAGTAAAATGTCAAAAATGTGAAATTTGTAACAATTGATTGCAAAATTGCTTACAAAGAATTGCTAATAAAAAAATTATACTTATTTGTAATGATTTATATTTTATAATATGCTTTGACTTCTCCTTCGCTCTTTTATTAGAAAAATTTTTTTATCTAGTCGATTGTACTTTTGAATCATTATTAGAGGATTTTAAATTATGCTTTAATGATGCAGTTCTTTATTGTTAGTTAATCAAATAAGAAATATGAAATGTTATTATTACTTTAATTTTTCTTGTGCTTTCGAATCCATTTCCTTGCCAAAATAGCATCAGAAATTGGTAATAATTTTCTTTTTTTTAATCAATCCATTCTCTTTAATAAAATTGAACAAATATTGTACAAAGTGAAAAAGAAAATAGATTAATTGACTTCAAATAGTAGATTTTTGTTTCTTCCTTTTTCAACTCTTCTTCTTCAACAATCCCTTCTCTGCTAGTGTTTTTCAGCTTTTGATTTTTTCAGTCCTTTGCTTTGTCTTCAAATCCATCATCTATCATCTTCATTATTGTCACACATTGGTTTTGTGTATTTGCGTAATTATAATTCAAGACATATAAACCATTATATTTGTTTACTTTTGATATTGTTTATTTTTGTGTTTTACGTTTGGTATATTTGTCATTATTTTATGCTTTCTGTTCTCACTTTTGTGCTATTTATGTTTGATTTCTATTGTTTATATTATTAAGAAATTGTTAATATTATTTTATTTGTTGTGTTTTGTGTGCAGAAATGGAACTATTTGATTAAGAGAGAAGACTATTTTACTACCAAAATTGGCAATAATATAGAGGATGAAATTATTTGTAATTTGAAATATAATCTTTCAATATCTTAGCTTACTCTATTCCGAAAGACTAGTTTTTGGCACTTTGTCGACTTGCCTAAGTTTAAGTTTCAAGCTCAACTTATTCACTGTTTATTGTTGAAGGGGTTGAAATAATCAGTTGATAATGAGTTGCGAGTTGGTGTTCAAGACTATCACTTGAGTAGTTTGCTTTGGTTATGGGTTTGAACTATATTGATTATTGTAACAAGACATACATCTTTTGTAAAAAAGAGTAATAGCCTAATTTCAAAGTATTTTGGTGGAATTAAGAAGATTAATATCTATTGAAGAACTTTTTTTTATCATAGAGGTGGGATTCTGATGAAGACGCACTGAAGAATGCGATTTTGTATTTTATTCATTTATTTCTGATGTCTTCAACCAAAGAAAATCTTGTTAGTAAGGATGATTTGGATATTATTGATAGTAGGGAGTAGTATAACAATTATCCACGAAGAAAGAATTTTTTTTATATTATTTTAGAGTCTTTAAAGCTAAGCTTCATAGAAAGCAGAGTAAGTGTGTGAGTAAGAATACAAGTATTTTTTTATCGGTTGATTGGTTTTCATTTGGCTTTTTAAATATGATTTTTTGAGTGCTACTCTTATATAGTTGATAATTTGGCTGTTTTTGATTCTGTTTTGTGAATTTTAAATTGGGGTTTATCTTCAAATTCATCATACAAGATTCTTCATAATGGTTTGTTTTATGAATCTACTAAGAAGGTTTTTTTTATTTTGTTATTAAAAGTATTCTTTTGCCATTTACATTGTTTACTATTTTTTTCATTGTTTGCAATCGAAGTTGAACAATATTACTCCAACTATTGCAGAAAGACAAAAGTTAAAGTTGGATGAATTTTTTTGTAAGTGTAAAGGGAATGCTTTTGTTGTTCAAGATAGAAAATATGATTTTGATGATTATTTTGAGTCTTATGGTCCTCCAAAAAGGGTTACAACATCTACTTCAAAGCGATAAGAAAAGAAGAAGATTTGATAGTGATGGATCTAGTTTTGAAGTTGAAAAATGAGAAAGGAGTTGAAGAAAGTTTGTTCTAGGCTAAAGAAATTATCTTAAGATTTTTCTTCTTTGAAGTGTTTTGCAAAGTAAGTTGCAGATAAATTACAGTACTATTGGTTACAAAGATTTTAAGGTATAGTCTATTTTTTTATGGAATACTTTCATATACATAATATATAGTTATTATGTTTCTGAGTAAGCAAATTTTTAATATGTTTTGTATATTATTTTTTGCTTTTTCTTATTTAATAATTTAGTGATAATTTTTTTTTATTTGTCTTATGGTTTATATATATTCATTTTTATTTAATTTTTTTAGTTAGATTATTAATGATAATAATGAGAAAAAAAATGAAAAAGATAATGGTGATGAACTTGATGAAGATGAAGCAAATTATGATTATGATAAAGAAGATGATAAGGAAGACAATCTTGGTGATTGTGATGATGGTTGAGGAGGTGTTGATGGTGTTGATGGGGAGAGTGATGATAAAGAAGATAAAGAGGAAGATAATGATGGTGGTGGTGGAGGTGTTGATGGTGATGTTGCTAGAGAGAATGATGATAAAGAAAATAATGAGGAAGATAATGATGGTGATGGTGATGATGGTGGAGGTGTTAGTGGTGATATTTATAGGGGGTGTGATGATGGTGTAGGCAAAGTTGATTTTAATGATGGTAGTTATATTGATGGAAATGATAAATGAGTAGAGAAGAGAGAAAGTGTTGAGAAGTGTGATGATGATAGTTTTGATTCCAATTTTTTCGCTCAAATTGATCATGTTGTTAAGGCAGCCACTCATTCTAGCTTAATTAATATAATTTATTTCTTACTTTTTTACTTGTTTAGTTTTTGTTATATGTTTTGATATTTTTTGTTATTTGTTTTTTCAAGAATCTACTGCTTCTAAGCCAATTTCGGTAAATTTTTTTTATTAGTTCAGTTTTCAGTATATATTTTGATGCATGTCATTATTTGTTTAGTTTATGTTATTATGCTTTGAATTATTTATTTAGTTTCAAAGATTGAATGTAGGCTTCATTCAACAAATTTTTAGCTTTTTTGCTTGCTTTGTGAAAGTAGATTTTGCTATATTTCTATTTTTGCAACTATATTCTTGTACTAGAGCTCATAATTAAATACTCTAGTAACATTGTAATAGGAAATTATTTAGTAGCTTTATTTGTTACATTCAAGGATTCTGCTATGTTGGATGTTGTTGTTGAATATTTGTTGTTCAAAGAATGCATTCATGCCCATATGTGATGCCTAATTTTCATGAGATATGATTGAAGATGTTTATCTTTATTATCAAGCTGCTTCATATGATCTTCAAATTCTTCAATTGTGTATGATTTTGCTATTGCGAAAAAAGAATCCTTAATCTTCCTTGAATTCTTTTTGAAGTTAATCTTAAAGTTGTTTAGTAAATGAACATGCATACTCCATAGTTAACTTCAAGATATACTTTTGTGTAAGCTTTTTCTATGCTTTCATGTCTATCAGAAACCATGCACATGCTTTCTCTTAGACCAAATGTTTTTCTTATTTTAGTAAAGAACCATTCCTAAGAAGCATTATTTTTTGAATCTACTATGCAAAAAACAAGAGAAAAAAATCTTACTAGCTGCATGTTGTGTGCTTGCTGAAAGTAATATATCAACATAGGTTGCTTTCAAAAGCCATAAAACATAGAGGAATTTGTTGCCTTCTTGTATTTGTAGCTCAACAACTAATCTGGGATTTGTAGTCTTTAATATGTACAAATAACTTGGTATCTATTGATATGATTCTTTTGGTTTCTCTCTCATTTTTTCTAAAGTTTTTTCCTTGCATCTCTATGCTTTTGGATATATAAGACTTATATCATAATCATCTTTCATGTTTCTCAGTATGTCTATAGGAATGTATGTTATTTTTATATTAAGGTACTTTGACTTGATGCATTCTTCAACTATTGTTAAAGTTGTTTGATTTTGATCATTTAATTTGATTCCCAAAGGACAACTACGAATGTTTTTGAACTTTTGACTTACGAACATTTTAGTCTTGGTGTTTCTTGATGCTCTAAGGAACCACTTGCAATTTTCATCCACGCAAGTCAAAATATATTGCCTTGGACAAGATTTTTTTATCTTGTGCTGAAAATGGTTTGTTAGTGCATAAAAACTCAACACTACTTTCAAAATTTCTTTGTCTTTGTATATCTATCCTTTTTCAAAGTTGGTGTGTCTTGTATTGGTGATGACAGATTAATGCAAATTTTCACTTTGGCTTCTTATTCTAGACTTGCATTGCTTTCTTCCATAATTGTTTTACTTAGTAGATTTGCGTTATTAACAGAATTAGAAATGGCATCTATTGCATTTATATTTAATTATTGTTCAGGTGTTGTCAATGATGTTTTTGCAACTTTTCTGTTCTTTGAATTTCCATATTTGTTGACCTTAAGCTTAATCCAAAAATGTATTTTGTATCCTCAAATCCTTAGTTTTAATGCATAAAGGATACTTTGTGAAATCTAGTTCTTTCTTTTTTTAATTCCAAATAAAAATAAGATAACCATCATCTTTTATCTTCAATGGTTTTAAACTATCTTTCACTTGATATCAAATTAATATATCAGTTTCATCTTTTTTTTTTTTTTTTTACTTGCTTGAACACAATTTACAACAGATTTGTGAAATTGCAATCTTTTGAAATCAATATACCATGAACTTCAAAATTGGTATAATTCATGCTTTCATCTGAATATCCCTTATGATAAATGAAGGCAATTACTGAATCTATTACTATGTAAGAGAAAAAGAATAAGTGAGATTCAAGTAATTTTTTAATAGAAGAACATACTTCCTAACTAGCAAAACATGGTACCTAAAAAAATGGAAAGTAAAGCAAAGCATATTCAAACAATATCCCATAAAAAAGGTATAAAACAGAATACAAAGACGAAAGTAACTTAGTTCATATTAAAAAGCAGAAGCATTAATTCATGTTGGTTTTCGGTTATTAGAGTTATCAAACATGTTATCTTTTCTGATATTGCAGCAACTAGCTAAGCATTAAATTAATCTCACTATTTGCATTTTCAAATTTTTAGAGGAAGGTGACTAGTTGAGTATCACATTTGTATTTTGAAGATCAAGTAACATAATAATTTAATATCACATCATTTTTTTTTCCTAAAACATGAATGGAATTGCATAGAGATTTTGTTCAGCTAAGAGAAATACTTGAAAGGTCATGCACTAAAGAAATCATAAGGCTATAATTTGCACAAAAGCCCTAATATCAAATATGGAAGAACAAAAATAATCAAATTACAATTATAAAAGCTTATATCCATAACCATTAAACAAAACAATGGTAAGAAAAAACAATTGATATCTAATCTTCAGCTAACAAAATTAGAAGCTCGAAAAGAAATTCAATCTACAATTTGAGATCTATAAGTGAAAAAAAGGGGATATAGTTCCTAAATATGAAATTTGAAGATGTATTATGAATTTTTGTATGAGGAAGAATTAAAAAAGAAAGAATGAGGGAAAAAATTAGAATCAAAAAGAATGAGCTAAAAACAGTTGATGAATTAAGAGCTTTTTTTTTTTTTTTTTTTGAAAACCGAACATGTGAATTTTTGTAATAAAAAGTAACTGAAAATATTTTTTAAATTTTTTTAGCTATGTTATAATATTTTTCTTTTTTATATATGTGTAAAAAATCCAAAAATTAACAGTATTAAGGCCCCTTTGATTTGACCTGAAATTTTAACCAATCACCAAAAACCGGTTTCATAAACCCTCTTTCTCCAAGTTATTATATCATGGAGATGAATGTATGATACATCATGAACTAGGCCGCCCCCATATGTGGTCCTCCCTTAGCCATAGCATTGGTAATTATCTTATAACCCACTTCTCACACCCCGAACCCGAGGGCACGTGACCGACACTAGGACACGGGACATGCACGTGGCTACCAGTGCCCGTAGTAAGCCTAACCCAAACCACAAGACAAAAAGCCCAAAACACACAACTGAAAAGCCCAACTGAAAAGGGCTATGGGCCCAAATAAGGTAAGCATAACCAAAAGATTCACAACATAACACAATTATCAAATTGGCCCAACATCATTTATTCCATCAATTTCCAGAAAGTAATAAATTACAGAAAGGTTCTACTTAACCCAAGGATTACAGCTCTTTAAAATACATAACTGAAATAATACACAAAGCTCAATTACAAAGTGTAACATTGCGGAGTTCTAGAGTTACAATTACAATTGTACTTCTATTATATACATTTCTGAATACTCAACAATACAAACTACTGCCGAAGAGAGACTGGCAGTCTACTCAATTACAATTCCTTTATAAGCTCATTCCCTGACCTGAAAGCAACAAGATGAACAGGAATGAGCGTTCAACTCAGTGAATGATACCAGCTAATATATTAAACTGGTATCCAATAGATAGAGTCTAATGCATATGATATGCACCGTGTCATAGAGACAGACAAATCATCCAATCAAGCAAGGATGGGGTATGGTCCACAGTACCACGCTGATACTCAGTACTCAATATGGGGAGCCGATCCCCCTACCCTGGCTCTCTGAATCCAAATAATCTGTCTCTTATATCCAAGGGGCCCGGCCGTCACTGGTTTGTACCACGCAGCCCTGACTCGACTGACAGCAGGCCTGGCGATGAGCAGGCCTGGCCGGCATCCATCAGTCATAGCTCATCTTCTGAATCTCATCATAATCCAAATCATAACCATAAAAAATCCATAATCCTAGGTGGTACTGTATCCTCCCGACCTCTATCCATCAATCACAACCATAGTATGGCACAGAATACACAATATCAATTCATCATTCACAGTCACATGTTACATGCTTATATGTGCAGTAGTAGTGCATAATATACATATATATACACACAGCAATGCATATGAAGTGGAAACAGGATAATATATCAGTGAGTATCACTCACCTAACTGTCGATGCTTCCGACCGGCTTCCCTTAGAAGAGTAGCCTTGGAACCAAGAAGACGCCAGACACCGACACCTCGCAATAGAGAACATCAACATGATAAGAATTACACTTAACCCCAGAACATACTCGACAACCTAACAAATATTCTAAGAACCACTAGACATAGATTAACTCATATAACAACTGAAATACAAGGGTTTCGGGTTCACCTTCACAAATTATGAATATACAGACGTCGAAAATCGAGCCAAAATGTCGAAACAGAACCACTGGACCTCTCCACGCGCCGACACCACGCCCCGCAGCCGGCCGGCCACGCGCCGCCGCCGATGGTGGCAGATCAGGGGAAACTCCACACCAGCAGGTTCACCTCAACCCCAGGAGTACAAAAAAGGTCACCACTCGCCGGCACTCGCCCTCCAACCACCAAAAAATGCCTCCAAAGCTACGGTTTGGTATTTTCCGATCTCCTCCTCCGGTGGTCCTCAGGGGGCAAGGCAGGTACCACAATGAAGCTCTCATCTCTAGGAGTAAAACGGCACCAAGATCGCCGGATTTCGCTGCTGGAATCGGCTGGAAAATTGATTTGAAGTTACGATGGCCGGCGGTACTTCTCTCCTCGCGTACGCCGCCGCCGATCGTCGAGCTACCACCTCCCTCGAGGTCGCCGATCCGTCCTCTACCCAGCAGTGGTGGCGGTGCTTGCCACCATCCACTGGAACGCCGCTAACTCTCTCTCTCTCTCTCTCTCGGCCTCTCCCTTTCTCTCTCCTCTCTCCTATTTCCCATTTCTGTTTCTTTCTTCCCAAAACGTCCTGTTTTGCTTGGACCAATCAGCTCACTTTCTTCTTCTTCTTCTTCTTTTCCTTTTTAATTTTCTTACAACAACCTTATGTTATATATATATATATACTAAACCATATACTGTATACATATATTTATATACACATAATCCTATATATATAATAATAATAATACTAATAATAATAATAATACTAGTAATAAGAATAATAATAACAATAATAATAATAATAATAATAATAATAATAATAATAATAATAATAGTGATAATAATAATAATAATAATAATAATAATAATAAACAATAATTCATAATTTATATATTAATAATAATTTACAACATATACTCATGAATATATATATCAATAACATTATTAACGATAACTATAATAATTATAACGGAAATCCAAATATCCGATAAAATACTATAATCAAACTTATAATATAATTAATACCTTTATTAATACTCAATATCAAAATATAATCCAAAATACAATTCTCCAAAAATCCACATTAACATTATCATAATAATATAATATTGTAATATTATCTCAAAATTGCCATTAATAATACATATTCAAATAATATGAATATTTATAATTTAATAAAATATAATTCCAATTCTTACTTTAATAAGAAAAATAATAAAATAATATATTTTCGTACGAAAATAGAATTTTATAAAATAATTGGAAATTCGGGGTATTTCACCACTGTTTTTTGCCAAATTATTTTCTAACCCACATTTTTTTTTTTTTTGCCTAAATTTTATAACTCATGTTACACAAGCTAATGGAAGGGAAAATCTCTAGAGCTAATATTTTGCATTATAAATTGTTACCTTCATTTCTAACAATAATTGCATTATAAATAAAAAACATATAATTTTTTAACAGAGTAAATTATTTTGAAAATACCTCTTGTTCAATTAATTACAAAAAAAAAATTATATTTATTTAGGTAAATTATTTAATGTATCAAATAAAATTCACTTTCTAAAAATTTACGTAAATTTAATAATATATCTATAATTATTTATCTATTTAAATTAATTATAAAATAATATTTTTAAATTTTTAAATTTAATAATATATCTATATATATAGGAAAGGGGATATACCATAACCATAGGAAAGTAAAGGTGCGATAAATAAGCTTTTTCTGAACATATATAGTGGTATAGTCCTTATGTGTAGGAGCAAGAAAACGGATGCGCCTTACTAAGGAAGAAAGAGGATGTGCTTCATTGTTCGCTAGGCTTTTGCACAATGGTTTAAGTAATTTATCTACGCTAGCCCTTCCCTTAATCTAATGAGCCTGGTGTAATTTCTTTCCATGACGGGCCTAACAACTCTTTTTCAATCCATATGGATAAAGCGAAATAGGAACCTGAACCTGAGAGTACGTGACTGGCAATAGGCAACGGATGATGCACTTGACTACCAGTGTTCATAGTAAGCCTAACTTAATATTAAACCATAAACTCTATTAAATAACTGAAACTAAAATATAAACTCTATTAAATAACTGAAACTATCACAATTAATGACTAGGAACATTAGTAGTAATATCCTAAATTTTTAACTTCTCATTTATTAGACATCTATTACCAATACTTAACATTAACATTATTAATTCCTAGCTTACTAAAATTTCATCTCAACTTGAATGCATAACTTAACATACAGAATCATATCAGATGTAGTAACAATACGGACAGCAAAATTTTTATTAATACAAAATAACATAAATGAAATTACGTTACAATTCACTGCTAAAGGATAAATTGCAAGAATAACTCATTTAAAATTTCTTCTCAAGCTCAACTTGCAATCTGGGAAAAATAAGGAGACAGGGATAAGCGCCTTAACTCAATGAATAATACTAACTAATATGAAACCCTAGTATTCTAGAATCATCTATTTACTAGAATGCTCTTGCATCATGTCATAAAGACAATCATATTACATAATTATATAAGGATGGGAATTAGTCAATAAAAATCACTCTAAACCTCAATATGAGGAGCCGACCCCTTCCCTTAGCTCTCTTATAATCAAGCAAATGGCCACAGTGAGACCAGCCCCAATTAGGCCCCTTTATCTTATCCATAACATACGGCTAGTAAGATCAACTCAAACTAGGTCAATATCATCATCATAATCATATCATAATCTATATCATGTTACTATGTGGTCCTACGTCATCCTAATCTCGTCCAAACATCCACATATCATTAATATCACAACTCATCAAGCAACATTCACAGTCAGATGTTAGATGCCATTATGTCTTCGTAATGCATAGATATACATATATATACATACAATGATGCAATGCCTGATAAACATGTTATGCATATTAGAAAGTATCACTCACAAACTTGATGAATATTAAATTAGCTCTTCCTTTAGAGGGTGACATCAGACAATTAGGAAAACATTTGGTATGTGTAAATTAAACAATAGCAGAAGTACATTAGAATACAGACAATTATAACCTTAACCCTTAAAACTGAACCTAATGACTCTACAGATTCTGTCGAAATTTCGGCAGAACTTTCTCTATATCTAAGACATTCCCCATTGCAACCAAAGACTCAAACACTTTTATAAATATCAAATTTGTAACAACCAACATCACAATTGCCCCTCTAGGCCTCCATAATCAAACATAATCAAATAGTTTAATCTCTAGTCACATACAAACATATATATAATTATGAAGCCACATAACATCATTATTTCCAGAAATCAATTTAAATATATATATAGACACACACACAAGGATGGGAATTAGTTAATAAAAACTACTCTAAACCTCAATATGAGGAGCCAACCCCCTCCCTTAGCTCTCTTATAATATAGTAAATGGCTACAGTGAAACTAGCTAAAACTAGGTCCCTTTCTCTTATCCATAACATACAGTCGGTAAGATTAGCTCAAACTAGGTCAACATCATCATCATAATCATATCATAATCCATATCATGTTACTATGTGGCCCTACGTCATCCTAATCCCATCTAAACATCCACATATCATCAATATCACAATTCATCATGCAACATTCATAGTTAGATGTTAGATGTAATTATGTCTTCATAAGGCATAGATATACATATATATACATACAATAACGCAATGCCTAATAAACATGTTAAGCATATTAGAAAGTATCACTCACAAACTTGACGAATATTGAATCAGCTCTTCCTTTGGAGTGTAACATCAGACAATTGGGAAAACATCTAGTATGTGTAAATGAAACAATAGAGAAAGTACGTTAGAATATGGACAATTATAACCTTAACACTTAAGATTGAACCTAACGACTCTACAGATTCTATCGAAATTTCAGCAAAACTTTCTCTATATCTAAGACATTCCCCATTGCAACCAAAGACTCAAACACTTCTATAAACATCAAATTTGTAACAACGAACATCACAACTGCCCCTTTAGGCCTCCACAATCAGACATAATCAAATAGCCTAATCTCTAATCACACACATACATATATATAATTACGAAGCATTATATGTATTACAAAGATATTAATTAATAAAAAAAATATATTTTATATAATATAGAAATATTAGGTTATGTTAAGAAGGAATATATATATATATATATATATATATATATATATATATATATATATATATATATATATATATATATATTGTGTGTGTGTGTGTCAATTTGAATTAGTAAAAAATTTATAAAAGTATTAAAATATATTTTTCAGAATGCCAAAATTATTAAGTTGATGATGAAGATGATGATAATAATAATAATAATATTATTTACGAGTCTATTAATCGAGCTATTTGCGAGCTTATTTACAAATTTATAATTGAGCTGTTCATGAGTTTAATCGAGTCGAGTTTCACTTTACTCAAGCTTAACTCATTTATTTATCAAACTTTAAAATAAAATTTAAATTTGATTCGTTTATAAAATAATATGAATACAAATGGGCTTTTATCAAATTAAACACTAAATTAATCACGAAAGATTGGGCCTATTTACACGTCTAATCAAAGTATTAATGTTTGTATGGAAATAAATGTTGTTATTGTATTATTATGTTTGCATCCACGTGGCTTTCATTGCCTATTGTTACAGCTAGGTCCACAATACTACCATGCTTCCTTCTCCCCGATAGATCTTCCGTCTCCACTAAACCCAAAAACCAAACCAACAAAACCCCGAAAATTCTTTCCGATGCTGGAACTCACGCTCCTCCGCCGTGTCCTCCTCTTTCAATCGGCGGTGACCATCTCCAACCAATTCTTTGCAAAGTCCTCCATCTCAGCCTCCCGCGTACTTCGGTCTCGCTACGCTACTACCCACCACCCCCAATCCTCAACCGAAGACCAAATCCATAAAAACAATGCCAAAAAGGAAGGTAAATGGTTCACTTTACCTCCTTACAGCTCCACAATCAGTGGCTCCGCCTTGGGAAAAGCGTTATCAGCAAGCGTCTCAGCGAAAGCAGCCACTGAAACGACGGCGCTCAAGTGGGTTCTTCTTTGCTGTCCGGAACTTCCCAGAAGTCTCATACAGAAACTTTTTCGCTTAAGACAGGTGTTTCTTTTGAACTCTTAACTTTTGATGGGTGTCCATGGTTTTGTATCTAAAGTGTGTTTATGTTTTGTTTGATTACAGGTTCGAAGAGAGTCTTCTAATCTAGGTGATCAAGCCGAGGAACAACGGGTTAAAAGGGTATATGAGAATTTGAAATGAATGGATATTTGAATTCAACGTTATATTGATGTTTTATAATTTTTATGCATCCAAATTCACATTCATTTCAAATGGATACTAAATTAAGGTTTTTTTTTTTTTTTTTTACTTATAATTATTGGTTTTACGCTTGTTGCTTCCTTTCTGAAATTTGAAATTACTGGAAGGTGGCAGCTAAGGACTTGATGACTGTAGGAGATAGAATCTTTCTTCCTATTACTGTTCAAGAACTGCCCTCTGAGAAACAACAGTACCTTTACAATGAAGAAGAAGTAAACTTTATTCGTAGCCTTGAGTTATATAAGGTTGTTAACTTTAACTCTGCTTTTGAGATACATTAAGATTTATCCTTGTACCAAAATTTGAATGATTTGCCTTTTGGAATTAGGATGAGGCCATCATTGTTGTCAATAAACCTCCTGGAATGCCTGTCCAGGTGAGCTACAGTTTGTATGCTCCTCCTTGATTGTTTTCTGTTCTTTTGAATCATGGGGTAAAAGTTTTTCTTTTGAACATATTTGGTCAGGGTGGTATTGGCATCAAAAGAAGTTTAGATGAATTGGCTGCAACTTGTTTATGTTATGACTACTTGGAACCCCCTAGGCTGGTGAGTTTGTGATGAATTTGTTTTATTTAATTTCAATTTCAATTTCTTAGAGCTACTTCATGTTTAAGCGTGTTTGATTCAATAATAGCATATTTTGTACCCCAAAAAAAAAAAAAATGGAGCATATTTTGTGGGTGTGATTTTCTAAAACCATGTGGAAATTAAAATTTGGAAATTGGGTGATGTGGAATTGATTGGTTTCCTGATTAAATAAAAAGTAGAATTGAGTAATAAGAATAACAAATAATGGAAAATTTTTCAAATTTCTCATGTTGCTCAAAATGTATGCTATCCATTATGTTCCTGTGGTAGTTAGCTCAATAGACATATTTCTTCCTTTTCATGAATATTCTTGTAGATTGTTCATATATTATGTTACATGCAAATATTTGCATGACCAATCTTTTATCTGTAAGGTTCATAGACTTGACAGAGATAGCAGTGGCATCTTGGTGATGGGAAGGACGCAAACAAGTACAACAGTGTTGCATTCTATCTTCCGAGAGAAAACTTTTGCAGCATCCAATGATGTGAGTAATTGGCCACTCTATAGCTTTTTTCTTGCTTTTGCTTCAATGTGATAAGACGTATGTATTCAAGAGAAAGGGGTGATTGCTGGTTCTATTATTCTTACAGGTTAACAATGGTTATCTTCTTTTTTAAGGATGTTGGTGTCAGAAGAAGAATCCTGCAAAGAAACTATTGGGCACTTGTCATTGGGTCCCCACGACGTCAAAAGGGGTTAATTTCTGCACCATTGGGAAAGGTTAGCATGAGCTGGATTCTCAACAGCTTCATCGAAAATTGCCTTTGAATTTGTGTCTGAATTTTTGAATTCAACTGCACTTGAGCGAGGCTTCCTCTAATTTGTCTGAATATTTGGATTCTATAAGAAAATATAAGAGAAAAAAAATTTTTAAAAAAAATTAATAATTATCTGGATGCCTTCAATCTTGCGCACACATGCACAAAAATGACAGTTAATCTAGGTATTTCTGGTGCATGAGCTCAGGCTACATGTTTGCATCAGCGAACTGACATGGGGAATGCCCTTAGAATGGATGAGCAACAAAAAAGCCTGAACCTTAGTTGTGTATCTGGTGAATAAAAATAAACTTGAACCAGGATGGTTACCAAGAAAATTTGTTTGCATTTATTGATCCTGAGAACTCATGTGTGGCATGTAATGACCATCATGGTATTTCATCCAAAATATGCTCTTATTTAAGTAGACAATTCAGCTTAGGATGCCTATCCCTTGTGAAATTAAGAGATGTACTATCTTTATTGCCTTTTCAAATATGGCAATTCACAACTCTTTTTATGAGGTTGTTGCAAGATTGTATTGGGCCAGCCAATTTACCAAGATATTGTTGCTGCGAGAATTTTTAATGTATGAGCTGGAGGGAGGAACTCATGTCACTCCAAACAGAGACTAAAGCAAGTGTCGAATCTAGGGCTAGTGTTAGAGATTATAAATTTTATGATATGTTCGGTGAAATGAAAAGTATTGTGTCTTGGCAGCATTCTAAGTAATGGTCTAGATACCATTCTCAAAAAAAAAAAAAATAATAATAATAATAATAATAATAATAATAATAATAATAAAATAGATTTTTTCTGGTCCTTCTAAGGATTTTTATTGTATTGACAATTTTTTGGGCTTAATTGCTTTTAGGTGGTGGTGGACAATGGAAAATCTGATAGAATAACAGTGGTTGAGAACGCACAAAACATGTCTTCTCAGCATGCAGTAACACAATATAGAGTAATTGAATCTTCTCAAGGTTAGCATTCAATATGTTTGCAACACCAATTACATGTCATTATAGAACTTAAGCTGCGAGATAAAACATGGAAATCAAAAATAGGAAAATCATGGTACCAATTACCCTATCAAACCCAATTATTTGCTGGATTATTTTCTGTTTTCTTGAAATCAAGATGGAGCATAAATTACATTTTGAATAGAGTATAACTAACAATTATTGCTACCTGTTGGTCTAAAATTCTGAAGATTTATTTCAGTACTTCAGTAGCGACAGTATTGCTTTCTGCAAACTTATTATGTCTTTGCTTCCTCCATTCCGGTCAATAACTGAGTTTTTCCTCCTTGCACTGTGTACTGTGTTCTAATTAAATGGAACAAAAGCCACTTTTTGCAACGAAAACCAAATATATATATATATATATTCTTGAAATTTTGAAATGTTGAAATTAAATAGAATGTTTATTTATTTATTTTTTGTCTGGTATGTACAAGATCATCAATATATAATTGAGATTCTTAGCAGTGGAAATTTTCAATTGGGACGATTGAAGACTGTACTATTGTGGAAATATGTCCAGTTCTACTTTCGCTCCACCCCCCATGCTAGCATGTTCAAACAGAACCATAGGCCCCAATGAACTATGTTGAGTGTGTCAATATTCTACATATTAAATTGACTTTATGTATGTCCAGGATACCAAATTAATCAGAATAATCTTCATTGTCTTATTCTCTAGACAAATATGGTCGCTTTTGTGTGGTGATATGATCTTGATAACTGAATTAGCTTGAAGATGTTATATTTCTCTTCAAAACCATTATGAAAGTACTAACTTTGTAGAATGGAATATGCATCTGCTTTCTGTTACTTTGGCATTTTTGGTCGTGGATGTCTACTACATTGGTCCTTCATCTCCCCACATTTGGTCTCAAACGAACTGAAACAAAATGATACAAAAAAGGTTTTGGAGTTTGAATTATAAGCAGTGTTCAATGATGTAGCTTTTTCCTTGTAATCATATCCGTGGCTTAATGCAGGATACGCATGGTTAGAGCTGTCACCTCTCACTGGTAGAAAGCATCAGGTATAAATCATTACCAAAAACTCTGGCTGGTGCTTTTTATTTTCCACATTTTCTTTGGATGTTCTTGCTGCCTAACTTGACCGACCATGTCTGGACACAACAGTTGCGTGTACACTGTGCTGAAGTATTGGGGACACCAATAGTTGGAGACTACAAGTATGGGTGGCAAGCTCACAGGAAGTGGAAACATTTGCCTTGGTCTGATTTTGACAAAAACTCAAATGAGAAAATGCCTTGTGGAAAAATGCTTCCTCTTGGCATTGATTTGGAAAGTGGAAGCATCTCCGAAAAGCACCCTCGACTACATCTTCACTGTAAGCAAATGGTTTTACCCAATGTGTCTCAAGCTTTACAAGGCGTGCAAATATCATCAAACTATGATTTTTCAGATCTCAAAAGCATTGAATTGGACGCTCCTTTGCCTTCCTACATGCAAAGAAGCTGGGATATATTAAGCTGCCTTGCAAACTAGTATCATTCAAGCATTGGATTTGTATCTGTCATGAGTAATGTTTTAACTTGAAAAAAGAGTGATAAAGGCTAACATAACATGAATGGGCTGACAAGGATTACTGTCTTTGCAAGCTTGCTAAGTAATGGTTGAACTAGGCATCTTTCAGATTGGGGTTTCCCTAATGGCCCAAAACATTTTTATGTCAGTTTCAAGAGCTGAAAAGATAATGTGCAGGCTCATTTCCCTTGTTACCGCTGAAAGCAGATTAGAGTAATTAGCTGGTGTTGAAATTTGATGCTTAGAAAATGCCATTTCAGGAAATAATTTGGCACTAGTGAAATTATTGTGGCAGCCAGGAACTGCATTCATTTTCAGAAAGAGACTCGGATTACGAGTTAATGCAATAGAGTTTTGAAGGGGTATCGAGTAAATAGCAAAAAGCCCTGGAATTGTCATGGAGGTTTCTTCACCTGATAGATGCGGAAGAGGAGGCAGAAGCCATGTTCAATGAGATAACAAACACAAGCTGTCAAGAGCAGCTACTGGGTTGTTAGGGTTTGGTATGTATTCCTTCTTGATCATCCTCTGCATTTGGGGGATTTTTGTTTTGTTTTACTTGTCTATTATAATTCTGTGCTGGTGCAATGAGCGCGATGTTATCTGCTGAGGTATAGAGCAACTTTCCTTTCTCTCATTTTTTATACCAAAAAATAAAAATTGAAGGTTAGACATTTATTTTCCCTACATCCCTTTTATTGTTGCCAATTTTTAGTTTAAAATTGACAAGGTGGTTTTCAAATAAGGTGTTTTAGCACATCTTGTGAAATTTTTATTTAGAGTAATGATTATTTTGTCTCTGACGTTGGATCTAATTAATGAAGTAGTGCTTTCTTTTTTAGCAACTAAATAGTTCGTATTTTGTTTCCGTCAAATGCTTTATTCATTCTGTATAATTTATGTACTTTTTTCCTATTAAATTTTTATCAAATAACTAAAAATTGAAAATTTTTATCATTAAATTTTAGTCATTGAATTGAATTAAAATTAAAAAAAAATAGTGTATATATATATATAAATATATATATATGAGTATATTAGTTATTTCATATAAATGTAATAAAAAAAATACAAAAAGTGGGTAGACAGTAGAGGGTTTGATGGAAACAAAGTGTAGAGATTATTTAATTAATTTTTCAAAAAAGATGGAATATTTTATTAATTAAGTTAAATTTTAGAGATGAAATAGTAATTTATCTTTTTATTTATTAATTTGTTAAGTAAAGGTTAGACATTTATTTCCCAATTATTTTTGTACCAAAAACAAATAAAAAGCAAGGTAAGGCATCTCTTTATTTATTGCCAATTTTCAGTTTAAAATTGAAAAGGTTGTTTTCAAGTTAGGTGTTACGTTTGTTATGTTTCCCACGTTTCAGCACGTATATATAAATTTATTTAATAATTTACTAAGTAAATGAATAGATAAATTTTAGTGGCAGACTGGCAGTTATTATTTTGCCTAAAAGAGGGGGATTTCTAGCGTTTCCAGTAAGTTGTTTAATAGTTGGCCTGTTGAATTGTATGCCTAGTGGATATTGATGTCTCTTTCTATGCTTGTTTTGCATTCAATAATGGGTATTGATGTCTCTTTCTTGATCCTATTTTGCATTCAATTATTATTTATCTTTCCATCAAGTGTCATTGACCTATGTACGTAGTAGGCTTTGTTTTCATATTCGGTAAAATATTATGTACAATATATTATAATTAATATTACTTATGAAAAATTATAATAAATAAAATTAATTAATTAGATAAATATTAATTAACAAATTAGATAAATATTAATTAATAAACTTATTAAATAATATTTGAAATAAAATTTTCAATCATAATATTTATATTAATAAGAATTATATATATATATATATATATATATATATATATAATTTTTTTATGTTACTAATTTATTAATTTTGAGGTATATTAAATTCAATAGATACTATTTTTTTTTCTAATATACTTTGCATATTGATTTCTATTATAATTCATTATGACTCATTTTAAAATATTATTTAATTTGTAAATATTTATATTTTAAGTATTAGTATAAATATTATATGATATGTAAATAATTTAAATGAATATTATGTGATATTATTTTTTAAATTATGATATTTGTTATATAACAGAACTTCTTTATAAATTACATTTTTAGTGTAAGTTGTTTTCTTTTTATTTAATTTTTTATTTTTGGCCAATATTTTCGTAACAGATGTTCAAACACATCTTGACAATACAAATATATAATCATAGTATCTTTACATTAAGTATTGTTTGTCTTTGTGTTTTATTAATAATTATTGTAAAATAAAGACGTATAAGAAATTGTTTTCTTTTAAAATGAAAAAATATTTCTCATTTTCAGTCGGTAACAGTGATATCTTTGGTAATGGGACATTTTTCTACATGTTGTCTTATTGTTATTTTTGTATATATGATATTTCTATTAAATTTTTTGCACATCATCCTTGTTTCATTGAGCAGTATTATGGGACAATTAATTTTTAGTTTCAATTTTTGAGGTGACAAGCTATTTGGTAACAATGTATTTAAAAATTATTCTTTGGTACAATCCACATATTCTTATTGTTGTTATATTTAATATCACTATTCAATGTGCTCTTTTAATCTCTCTATTCAGTTTAAATGAAACGTTTTCAAATATGAGAAAATTGAGTATTTATAAAATTTTACAAATAGAATTTTTAAATCTAATTTGACTTTTTCTAATTACACAGTCAGGCAATGCATTGAATTGTATGTAAAAAAAGTATATTGCTCTCACAATAAATGATAAAGTTCGTGGATATTGTGTTGTATTTAGATTTGTACTGTTATGTATTATTGCAAGCCTTAATATTAGCAAGCAATAAAATGAAAAAAAAAAAAAAAAGGAATTTTTTTTAATTTATAATGGTTTGACTATTCAATTCAAAATAAATATAATGTAAATGCATCTTTTGATTCAAAATAAATATAAATTTTGATTAACTTTTGTCTTTTTCAATTGGTGTTAAAAATTTACTTATTTATATATTTTCACATGTTATATTACATATTTTTGGACTCATATTTATTTATCTACATTTATTTTTTAAATGTCATATTTTATCTTTTTTATTTTTTAAATGTCATATTTTTATCTTTTTTATTTTTTGAATAAAAATTGTCTCTAATATAAATTGACATTTATTTGATAATCTAATAATTCGAAATTCTTAATAGAGTTATTCTTTCAAATGATTCAATATTTTGAACTTTATTAATTCTTATTTGCTAGCAAATAGAGAGAAAATTAAAAAGTAACTATAAATTAATTTTTTACTATTAGTAAAAATAACATGCAAAAAAAAATTGTGGAGTTTAATCGTATTTTAGCAAGTGTGAAAATTACTGATTCATTTTTGTTATTAATTTCTTTCTTTTTTTTTATTAAAAGAGAAATTTTGTATTGTTTAGCCAAGCGAAAGAACAAATTTTTAGTTTATTATTAATATTTTTTTATTGAATTTGTTCATTAAAAATATAAAATAATAATTTTATTTAAAGATAAACTTTCAAAAGTGTTTACTAATTTTTCAATTTCTTGCCTTTGAAAAAATATATTGCTAATTAACATAGTATTATAAACATTTTTGAAATCGATTAATAATTCTAACCACATAACTTAATGAAATTAATTTGTTTTATGGTGACAACTTATATTTTTACAATTTTGATATTAATATCAAAACGTAAGAAAATATAATATAATATATTATCATAAAATAACAAATTAACTATTATTTTTGAAAATTGAAATTGTATTTAAACAAATAAATTAATTTATTGTTATTGTTAATAAAAAATTAAATAAATTTTTTTATAAGAGAAACAATCATATTATAATTATAAATTTTTAATATTTTTCTATCTTGATCTTTTCCTTAATAGTAGGGCTTTTTCATATTCTTCTTTCTCTTTAATATTTATTATTTTTATTTTTATCGTTAATACATCTTGAATCTTTTCAGTAATGAAACTTTAAGTACATCTTTTAGATTATCTTATTTAGTTAAACTCATAAAAAAAATAATATTATTTTTCTCTCATGCCAATTAATTTCTTGTAAAATTTGCTATTGTCTCTTTCTTTCTATAATATATATATGATAAAATTTTAAAATAAAAAGTCATATAATAAATATATGATTAAACTAAACTTTATATTAATATAATATAACATATTACAAAACCATATTTTTAGAGATTATTTATATTTGTTTACTATACATCCCATCAATATTCAAGTGTTTTCATATAAAGTTATATGAATATTCATATCTCCATCAAATACTCGAAATTTTAATAATTACCTATGACATAAAATAAATACATGTTAATAATGTGAAAAACAAATACCTATTAATATATTTAGCATCATTATTATTACATTTGCCACATCTCTATTTCCCTTCCAATATGATAGGATAGACTTTAGTTGAATATTTTGTGTAAGATTCAAATTTAAAAAAAAAAAATTACTATATAAATATAATAAATTCAAGTATATATATATATATATATATATATATATATATATATATATATATATATATATATATATATATATATATATATATATATATATATATATATATATATCATTTGGTTATGTATTTGAAATGTTTTTCTTGTTGTTTCTTTAGACTTACTTTTGCTACTTGTCTAAATATTTTTATATTTGATTACAAATACTTCTCATCGCTCTTTAATATCATGTCATCATAGTTGATAATTTCATAAATTATAATCTCATTGGTATTTTTATAAATAAATAATGGACCTTCAAAATTATTAAAGATAAAATTTAAAAATAATATACTCATAAATCATATAGCTTATGAACTTCTGATATATTTGGATTAAATGAATAGTATTAATCTTCAATATTGATAGTTAAAGTTCGACTATAGCATAAAGAATTAAAAAATATTAAATTTAAATTAAATTTTTTAATATTGATAATTGAATCTCAGTTATAGCATAAAAAATTTAAAAAATGAATATTAAATTTTAGTGATTGTAAATTGTAAACAAATTATTTTTTTAATAAAAAAATATGCCATTATAAATAGAAACTTTGACATTTGATGATATAATAATAAGATTTTACTTATTATTGTTAATTAAACTCTCAATTAATGCACATTATTTTTCTGCTACATTTTTCTATAGAGCCAAAATAATTTTTCTAATCTATAATGAATTTCTCAAAATTAAATTAGAATTTCTCTAACTTATTAATATTCAAAATAATATAAAAAAACATAATTTATTCTTATTGAATTCATTTATACAAACTATTTTTTTAAAACATACAAATTATTACTAATGGTTAAACAATTAATTTTTAAAATTTATAATGAACAAAGCAATAATTTACACAATGAAAATCAAATTATATTTTCTCTAGCTTCTTAATATTCAGATAATCAGAATCAAATTAAAATTTATCCAACTTCTATTTTTTTTTTATTTTTTCAAATATTCATAAGTTTTTTGGGCAAGCTTCTTAATGTTTTTTCTAATATTAAAAAGTTTGCTCAAAAAACTTATTAATATTCAAAAAAATATAAATTATTTTAATTAAATTCTTTTTTATTTAAATTAAATATAATTAATTATATATTAAATAACAATTATTTTTTTATTCTAATTGAATTTGTTCTTTCTTTATTTAAATTAAATTAAAATTAAATAATTATATTATTTAATTATAATAATTATATAGCTATAAATTTGCAATATAATAATTATATATTAAATAATAATTTTTTTTTCTTATTCTAATTGAATTCATTATTTCTTATTTAAATTAAATATAATTAGATAATTATATTATTTAATTAATAAATGATTATACTACCCATCACAAATATATGTAAAAAACCTAATAAAGACTCTTACGTAAATTTGCTTATTATTTCCTTATACACATTTATATATATTATAGATAATTTTTTAAAAAATTAATAAAAATGATTTGTTAATTTTTTAAAAAAATAATAAAAATGATTTGTCAAATTGGAAAGAAATTAACAATTAAATTATTTTATTATAATTAAATATATAATCAGAGAAAAAACCACAAAGGCATTACATGGTGCAGTGAAAAGTGCATTAGGTTTGTTAGAGGTCTTGTATTTGATTATCTATACGTACAATTTAAGATTTTAATTTTTTAATACTCTAAAAATCAAATTAGAATAAATCATCCGAACCAAACTGATCAATGATCCAGTTTCAAGTTTCGATCTGACCAATCGGTCCAATCCATATTTTACAACATAGGTATTAGGTTAGTGATCTCATATTGCAAAAATAATAATGGAAATCTAAAAAGGCTAAAATGTGTGTGTGTATATATATATATATATATATATATATATATATATATATATATATATATATATATATATATATATATATATATATATATATATATATAATGCCATATATTTTACTTGTATAAATTATAATTAAATAAATTAAAATTCACACCAATATTTTATTCATTTTAAATTAAAAAAAGTTACAATTATTCAGAATCACACACATTTTATTCAATTTAAATAAAAAAAATACAATTATTCATAATTGATATCTTTGACATCATCTTTGATAATATCAATTATTTTCATGTTAATATTTAAATGATTCAAATTCTTAACCAAACTAGGGTTCATATTCTATATCATTATCATCTTCATCATTCATTGAACGAGGGACTCGTCAGGATCATTTAAATATGCTGGACGCTCGTCATTGTTAATTTCAAGGCTCATTAATATAGGGATGGCAATGAGGCGAGGGAACCATCCCCCGTCTCCATCCCCACCTTACTAGGGAATCCCTGTCCTCATTCCTACCTCACATACGGGGATAATTTAATCTCCATCCCCATCCCCACGGAAATTCCCATCCCCATTTGAATTTTGTCTTATTAAATTTATATATATTTATATAATTTATAAATAATAACAAAAAAAATATATTTAAAAAATATTAATAGATTCAAACCCACAAAATATCAACCAAACAAAATTAAAATGTAAATATTCTTAATATATTAAAAATGTTCTACAATTTTTTTTAGTAAAATATTAAAAATATAACATACATAAATATGAGAATACTTAAATAAATTTCTTTCAATAATTACTAATTATATTATGAGATAATCATGTAAGTTATTACTAATTATATTAGAGGGTAATAATGTAATCATATTATCGGATCTCCACAGAGACGGGAATGGAGATCCTGCGAGGTGGGAAATACACTTCCCATCCCCTCCCCATACGGGGCAAATCCTCGCAGGTAACAGGGATTCCCTACCCCATTGCCATCCCTACATTAACATCGTCCTTCTGGAATGATTCTTCAGATGAAGTCTTAATTTCAGATGTCCATTAATTTGATAAAAGAACAATATTAATATAGAAAATAAATATGACTTTAGATGATTTTTTTTTCAAAGTGATTATAAATAAGAAAGTAAAAAGAATTTACCTCTCAAATAGATACATTCACTGATACGGAATCGGCCTGATATCCAAACCTCGTATGCTAGATGTACTAGTAATGCTCTATGGAATCGAAGAAACTTGGGAAAAAATGTGTTCGAATTTACACAATATCAATGGAATGTCAATTTCAAATCTCGTCATGTCTTCCTCTCTAAGAATTGTTGAAGAGAGTTATTTGAAAAATAAACTCAACTCCATTAGTGGTCCCTAAACATCCCTTTGTAAAAGTTCACAAAAAGCAATAAGAAGTAAATGTTGCATAAAAACATGACAGTCATTACTCTTTATTTCAAACAACTTTAGCTTCTGCATATCAACACATTGCCCCATATTGGATACATAGTACATACCTATTCGGGAATTTTAGATCTTTTAGCCATTCACATAGAACTTGTTTACCTTGCTTATCTAGTACATATCTTGGTTGCTGATATTTCACAGATCTTTCAGCCATCTCTAATTTATAATGGCAACAGAATTGTTTCAAGTCTTGTCTAGCTTTGGCATTATCTTTGGTTTTCCCTTGGATGTCTATTACTGTGTTGAAAATATTTTCAAATACATTCTTTTCAATGTGCATTACATCCAAATTATCTTCACCCTTATGTGCATCTGCAGCTAAAGTTCAGATCCACTAACTTCACCATGTAAATACCATTTGTCATACCCTGGAAAAAAAAAATCCTATTTTTCAATATGCAGCATGATGGTATTTGGTTCAATGAAATTTCAATTCTAATCTTGCTTCCACTCATCAACTGGGGCTGTGATGTTGCGAATTGAATGAATTGGTTTAAACTGTCCAAGAAATCCAAATTCAAAAACCCATCTTTAAATCTAAAATACATCCAGTTTCTATTTGTTCTCATGATTAATCTTTGAAAATTGTAGGAACACGTTATTGCATTTCAAGAACACAAACAAAATACATCTTTATATTAATTGGTTGGTTTTAATTGTAATTAATTTCTCAATATCTAATTCTACCTCGTTATATCTCCCTCCCTACAGGGTAAGTATCTAACCCATTTAAAAACTCATTACTGTATAACCATGACTACAACATCCTATATTCATATACCTGTAGAAATTTCAACAGCATTTTCTTACAGTTCTCCTGGTGCACCAAATTGAAAAATGCCAATAATTAGAACATTTTTCAATATGCACTAAGAGAATATAGAAGCAGATTATACTAAAATTTCAAACAATAATATGAAATAGAACGTCTATAGCAAGTTATATAGACAATAAAGTTTATAATTTTTATCCACTTTGGACAATTCAGTGTCCTCTCATCATCTGATAATAATGACACCAAACGGATATCTATAGTTAAATCTAAGTAAATTAGTCATTTTCACTTGACTGTATTTTTGAGTTTTTAATTGTAAGAGTCTAAAAATACAATTAAAATCATTTATGACTTAATTGATAAAAATTTAAATTTCAAAGTAAATACATATTATGAACTCATAAAATAATATCACAAAAATGATATAATAAAATACGAGATCCAAAATATACATTTCGCTAGTTAATATTTTTTTAATTTTACTCATATTGCAATTTTTACTTATATGTACTTTTTTAATATAATTTTTTTAATTTTCAATAATTACGTAATTAAGGTTATTTTTAAATTTTTCTTTTTTATTTCAATTTTTAAATCGTAAGATTATTTTTTCTTATTTTACAATAATTAAGAAATTAATGTTATTTTTGTATTTTATTTAAATTTTATACTAATATTATTACTAATCTTAAATATTATATTAATTTAATATTTTTATTTTCACTATTTTTTAATTTTAAATTTTATATATTTTTCTTTAACTTATTATTTTTATGGCATAATTATGTTATTTGATTTTTTTAATAATTTTTATTTGAAGTCTATTTTTACTTCAAGTAGAATATTTTTTCTATTTTCCAGTATTTTATGACATGCATTTTAGATTTTAAAATTAATGGCATATTTCAATTTTATGATTCTTTTTTAATTTTTCTTTTAAAGCATATTTTATTTCACTCCTAATGTCCTTTTTTTTAGTCTTTTATGAGATGTATTTTAGATTTCAATTTTTATGACATATTTATATTTTATACTTTTCTTTGTATCTTTTTATTTTTAAAGTCTATTTTTTAGTCCTAATTTAATTTCTTTCAAAAATTTTATCATTTTATGAAATGATTGTATTTTGAGATTTATATTTTTATGGCATTAATATATTTTTTTGAATTTATATTTTTTATTTTCAAGAATATCACTTTCACAAAAATAACATAAATTACAAACATATTTAAATAAAAAAATACAACTTAATATGCAATAATTATAATTACAACTCATCATGAGAAATTTTAATTTTTACATACACAAAAAAAATTATTAATTCACATTTACATATTTACAATAAAAACACAAATATAAAGTAAATTAATTTTCTTAAATTACATTCACAAATTGTAATAAGAACAAATTTTGAAAAAATTTAATGTACCTATCTCTTGAAACATAAATTAATATATGATTAACAGAATGCAACCCAATACGCCAAATTAACCGAAAAAGTTGCAATTCAATTAATAAAACAAGAATAATTCATAAAGTAATAAAAATCACTAAAAATCATTAAAAAAAAAAACCATTTAAATCATTAAGAAAAAAAGTAGAAAATAAATATATGGAAAGAAAATAACAAGCCATAGAGCAAAAAAATAAAAAAATAAAAATTCTTCTTACCCATTCATCAACCAAATTGACAATAAAATTTAAACAACCTAAAACAACAAAACTTCATCAATATTAATTAAAATTTTTTCCACCATAAATCTAAAAATTCAAAATGACACAAAAGTTAACCAAAAAAAAATATTTAACAAAATTAAAATAGAATTAAAAAAATTTAAAAAACAATTCTTAGCTATAAAATTTTAAAAAAAATAATTTAATAAAAAATTAATAAAATAAAAAAGCATAATTTAATACAATTAACAAAATTTACAAAAACAATATAAAGCCATAATTTAATAAAAAACTTAAATACAGAATGTTATTAAAAATAAATTAAAAATTAATTTAAAAATTAACAAACAATTATTATCTACAAAAAATTTATACTATAATCACAAAAATAAACAAAAAAATGCAACAAATTATATAACAAATAAAAAATTCAAAAACAAAACAAATATATAATCACATAATCACACCCATTCAAAAATTCATACCCATTCAAAAATTAACAATCACATAATCACAAAAATTGACGAAAAACATATATAAAGCCAAATGTAAATAAAAAGAAAAAGAGAAATGGGTACCTACCTACTGGACAACAGTGGATGGCAATGAAGGGAATGGCGGCGAACGGACCTCCAATAGTAGCATAAACAGAAGGGGAGAAAAATAATGGCAAAGGAGAGGAGAGGATAAGAAGAAGAGAGAGAGAAAAAAAGAGAACTACTTGAAATATGTATCCTGTGTACAGACGGTTTACTGACGGCAAGAGAACTACTTGAAATATATATCCTGTGTACCAACAGTACCTTGCCACGTGGATTAATGAAACTGTCGGTACATTAGATGAAAACTTTTCAGCTATTTTGTTACAATACACCTACGATCTGAAGATTGCCACATGGCAAAGATGTCACTAAACCGTTGGTAAATAATTTAATGAGCACCAAAAATTCCCACTTGACTTTTGGCTTCCAAGTTAGTTTGTAAACCATCACTATGTTATTGCCACTTGGATTAATGAAATTATCGGTAAACAAGGTGAACTTTTCAGCTATTTCACTGTAATTTTTCAACGGTCTAAGGATTGCCACGTGGCAAGACATCGCTAAACCGTCAATAAATAATTCACCTGACTTTTGGCTTCCTAGTCCATCATTAAACTGTTGCTATATTATCGGTAAATACACTCGCCATTATTTTCCTCCATAATTTACTAACCACTTGCTGACTGTCAGTGTATTTGGTAGCAAAATCGTCGCTTATATATAGGTGAGTGGCTTTTTTATATCTGATTCAATATCCATAGCTGAACCATCGGTATTTTGTGACGGATTTGAAACTGTCGGTAAATGCCATTGGTAAATAGACCTTTCCTTATAGTAAATGAAATTAACAAAATGAAATAAAATTAATGAAATTAGTTTTCTCGTTAATTTAGAAACTTATTCTTAAAGTTATTGCTTTGCACAAAATAAGTCATATTTTCATAAAATTAAATTTTTTTAAAATTAAGAAGAATTATAAAAAAAAATAGTTTTATTTATGAAAAAATATAAAAGGATTATGATTTTTTGTAAGAGAGCTGTTTTTTGGTAACTATAAAATTATTTTTCTTTTTTGTTAATTTATAAACTTTTTCATAAAATTATTGTTTTACACAAAATAAATCATGTTTTCATAAAATTAAATTTTTTTTACAACTTAGAAGAATTACAAAAAAAAAAAAAAAAAAAAGATTGTGATTTTCTATAAGAGAGCTATTTTTTTGTAATTATGAAATTATTTTTCTTTTTTGTTAATTTAGGAATTTTTCATAAAGTTATAATTTTGTACAAAATAAGTCATATTTTTATAAAATTAATTTTTTTTTTTTTTGTAAACAAGAAGAATTATGAAAAATAGTTTAATTTAAGAAAAATACAAGAAGATTATGAATTTTCATAAAAAAAAAAAAAGCCTTTTTTTTTTTTCTTAATGACCAATTAAAAAAAGTAGGTTTACTTTGATTTTTAACAAAATAACCTTAGAAAACACCCATTTTATAATATGTAAAAAAAAATTCTTATTATATTTTTTCTTATATAAAATGTATATATTTATTAAATATTCTTTTTATTATCATATTTTTTATTCTTTTTTTATGAGAAGAAAAATCAAAATTAAAAAGAAAAATTGAATCCAATGAAATTTTCTTCTCTCTCTCTTTTTTTTTTTTTTTTTTTTTTTTTTTTTTTTTTAAAAAATTGAACATTCCTTATAAGAAATATTAGAATTTCAATGATAAAGAAGGAAATAAAAGTGCCAAAAAATAAAAAGAGAATGTCAACAATACCACCCAATATTTTTAGGATTAAAGATAAGAAATTTTTAAAATTTTAAAATTTTAATTTAGAATTAAAATGATTTATGAATTAATTATTAAGAATTACTAAGTGGTATTTGTTAAAAAATTAAAAATTAAGTGTTGAAAATTTAAAAATTAAATAATATAAATGCTAAAACTTTTAAATTGTAAAATTATTTGAAAAGTTGTTTACTTATTGTATTAGTACAAATTGTAAGCTATTTTAAAATTAATAATTTTAAGTAGATATTAATTTAGTTAAGATTTTTAAGTAATACGTACGTTATAATATAAAATTAAAAAATATTTTAAAATTTAAAAAATAAGGGGTTAGTTATCCCATAAAATATCACTTTGCTTTCTTTTCAAAATTGAAAAAAATAAGAGATATTTATTCCCAATAAAAAATTTTAGTTATCTATCATAATATTTCAATGATTGATATTCTTTTCTATGTTTTACATACTTAAACATGAAATATTTATAAATCTTTTTTTTTTTATTGCATGAACTAAAGATTATTCTTCTCATTCTCACCTACAAAAGTCCTAAGTTAAGCCTTGAGTAAAGGTTCATAAGAGGTTATGCACACTCCTTGAGTAAAGGTTTTCAAAAGACAAATATGTAAGGCTCAAAAATTAAAATGGACAACACATCTAGTAAATCATGATCCAATCTAATGTTAGTCCAATATCTTCATGTTAGAGTTGAATATGAAATTCAGAGATACTTAACTGTTCTAAAAATTTGAACCAGATAATATTTATTGACCGTTTGCTTTTTTTCAAATCAAACCATCCTAAAAAAAATTTTTGATATGATTTTAGAAATTAGTAGTTATCTATATTGAAAACCGTCTTGAACCAAATAATCGAATATATATATATATATATATATATATATATATATATATATATATATATATATATATATATATATATATATAATACAAATAATTTATAATTATTTTAAAATTTCATTATTTTTACAATACTAATATGACATGTAATGGTTAAAATTAAAAAGGAAAATAAGTTAATTATTTTATTATATAAGAAAATTTTAACTTTGGGCAATTATAAAATAATATCTATTTGATTATATAACTTTGAAAACACTGATATTATTATCAATTTTTTTAATTGATCAATATAGTTAAGTCAATTATTAAGTAATGCAGCAATTTTATCTACAAATTTGATGCAAGTTTTTTTAATAGATTTAAATTTGTAGTCTCACAATTTACAAGTTTAAGGCCATTATATTATTAATTTATTACTGAGCTATATACTTTTATTGATGATGATGTTAAATTTATTGTATCATATATTATAATCGATTGTCAATCAATTAATTTTTATATTTTAATAAAAAATAATAAAATAATAATTTAAATTTGTATTATGTCATTAAAGTTTTGAAATGATAGACTGCATATAGAAAATTAACTTATTACTTCAATAAAGTGATTTATTATTTCAAATGATTGATCACATAAAATTTTTGTTGCATTTGACATTCCTATCCATCAAGTTCATATTAAAGTTCATTAACTAACTATTAAAATTTGTTTTGTACTATTTTAATGGGTTTCAATTTCATATTTTTCTTACTTATTTTAGAAATCACTCAAGATCCTAAAATTAAAGGGAATGTCTTGCTAAGGACTACTATGGATTTTTTATTTTAGATCTATGTTCTTATTTTTTCATGTCTATTCTATTATTATTTTAGCTTGTGGATTATAATTAAAATTTTTATCATGCACTATGTATTTTAATTTTTATAATTTTTTAATTATACACTATGTAATTTGATTTTTGTTTTAACTTTGTGGATTGTTAATAAATTTCTTTAATTATATAGTTTGATTTTTATTTTTGTTGTATATTCTAATTTGATTTCAATAGAAATGGTTTAAGTTGAAAAAATATAGATTTTTAATTATTTAAGAATAGAAAATTTATGTTTTGTCCTATTTCATACTAAATCGCCTCATTAAACTCAAATTTTCATTCCGGACTATTTGAAAAAATAAAGACAGTTAAGTACAGTGATTTTTATCTTATAGTTCAGTTTCATATATCTACTTTTATATTATAATCTTGTTATTTTTAGAAAATCCAAAAAGAAAATAATATGATAATAATTTTGAGATTGATGTTATATTTTTTTTTAAATTAAACACTTTGATTGTAATTACTTTTTTTTTTTTGGGTACTTGAGACATTCATATTTTCCAACTAATTTGCACCAGTTGACTTTAAGTCCTTTTCTAGCTAAGTTAAAAAAACGCGATCTTCACATCCAACTTGTATTTTCAAAAAGTAATTCTTTAAATAAATTGACTTAACATTAATTAATAATAAAATGAGTAAAATATAAAATAATTCTTGAAATCATTTAGTTGAATATTAAAGTGAATTACTCCTTAAATAATGTGGGCACTTTAATAGTTAATTAATTAAACACATTAAAATCAATTTCAACTGATATATGTGAATTACCAATAGCCTTTTTTTTTTTTTTTTTTCCCAATGAATTACCAATAGCTCATAATTATTTGATTATATAGCAGCTAAACAAACCCCAATTCTATAATATTTGGATAGTCACTTATTTTTAAAATAAAAATAAAAAAATATATAAATATATACTAATAAGTATACTCACCAATATGTACCCATTGGTCACGAGCAATAAGCCAATAATTGGGTTAATTGACCGTTTAGTACCTAAAATTTACACTATGTTTCAAATTAAGTATTCAAATTCAATTTTTGTCAATTTAGTAATTAAATTTTGATTTTGTATCAATAGTAAATCACTTAGTAATTTTCGATTATTTTATGCATATTTAGCAATTGAAAATCTACTTGGCAGACAACTATCACCTTGTCATTTAAGTAATGAATCCTATTTTTTATCCTAGTCACATCATTAATGATGGACTCGAAAAATTTGATCAATGGTGCAATATATACACATATACATGTACACATATAATTAAATTAAAATACAATAAATATAAATTATACAAATAAATATAAATAAAAATAATATTAATAATATTCAAAAATTTTGATAAAATAATATGCTTAAAAATTTCTATAGTTAAAAATAAATAAATCAATAAATATATTAAATCTAATTACTAATTTTTTTTGGTCTAAATTCACTAATATTCTAACTAAATTTAATTTATTTGAAAATATAATATTTTATATATTTATATTTCCTTGTATAATTTATATTTATCATATTTTAATTTAATTATATGTGTAATATATTGCCTCCATCACCCAAATTTTCAAGATTCATCACTGGAAGGGTATGATTATGATATAAAGTAAGATCCACTACTTGAATGACGTGATGTCACATTTGCATAAAATAATTGGACATTAATGAGTGACTTATGTACCATTGATACAAAATCAAAGTTTACTTATCAAATTAATACAAATTGAAACTTGATACCCAATTTAAAACATAGTACAAAACTTAGATACCAAACGGGCAATTAACCCGCCAATAACTATACTTTTAACATTTCTTGCATAATTTTATACTCAAGTATAATATACATGATCAGTTTAACTGAACTGTTGGTTTTAGTTGTAGTTTAATAAAATGCTTAAACTAAAACCATAACTGATTTTTATGGTTTTAGTTTTGGTTTAGAACCGACTAGTTTTAGTTTTGATTCAGTTTAAAACTCGATTTTATTATAATCTAAAATTAGTTTCAAACCGATTACTTTATTACATTCGTTTTGATTAAAAATTAATATTACATTATAGAATAATTTAAAATAAAATTTTAATAAGTAACAAAATTTATTAAAATACAATTGTATATTAAAAAATATTTTCATTTAATTTTTATTTAAATTTATTAAAATACAATTGTATTACCAGTTTCACCAAACAGTCGGTTTTAGTTTGAAATCGCTAATTTTTATTTTTGGTCTAGTTTTTAATAGAAACCAAAACTAAAATCAAATTTCTCATGGTTTCATCAAACTAAAACAATAACCAAAAAATAATTTTAGTTTTGGTTTTACCCTATTGATTTCGATCCTGTTCAATAGATCTAGTTGAGTTTCCTTCACCTCTAAACTATAACATAAAAGTCTGAAAATCTTTACGAGCTCAAAGGCATTAATAAAAGAAATATTTGTTCAATATATTTCAAATGTCAAAATATTATATAATTTCTAAACTAATTTAAATTGGACCTACATAATAATTAGAAATAAATTATTTGTCAAACAAACATATTCTTTAATGTTTACTTGTTTATCCCTAAATTAATAGTCCATTTTACTTTTATATATAAATTAAAAAAATTAATTAATGTCAAGTAAATTTTTTAAAATACTCTTATTCATTAATAATAACACATTAATTATACACACTTTTTTCATTATATACATTAATTACACAACAAAACAACACAATAAACATAAGGTAAAATACTTTGGCCAAAAAAAAAAAAAACAAGCTAATATAGAATTTCTTTTTATAAAATTAATATTTAAAAATAAAAAATGGATTCAATTTTAAAACGGATAAAAAATAGTGGACTCTCAATGTAGGATGGAAGAAATATTAACTATAATATAAAAACAAGTTTAGGAGTTAAAATATAATTAAAGAAATATTGTTCAATATAAGTAAAAATACATTTCATCCATTTTTTATTAAGTGATGTTTTGATAGCTAAAAAAAAAATTATTTGACGTTTTAGGATATCAATACTATATTTATTTTTTTTTTAAATTTACTCCGTATTTTAACTAAACACTTTAATTAAAATATTCAACAAATAAAAATTACATTTTCAAAACTATTAATTAATGGTAAATTAGCTTTTTAATTTCTAAAATTAAAATATAATTAATATTTTCTTATTATATGCGCATTGTGTAGTACCTTAAACTTCACTTAATAAAAAAGGGGGAGAGTAATATAATTTCTACCTCGCCTTAAAAATGGCAAATAAATAATAAAAAATATATTTTTTTTTTCATAAATAAATTATTTCTAAAACAATCATGGTGTTAAATCTTTAATTAGCTGGCCGACCAAAGTGCGGGGATTATGGACTTTTCCAATAAAACAAAAGAAAATTCATGCAAGAAAAATGGAATGGACTTTTCATTTCTGTCATCCCAAGAACATTTGATTATTGATGCTTTTTCTTTAATTTCAAGTCCAACGTGACAGCAATGTTGCTTCTCCTTTCAAAATTTCTCTATAAAATAGATTAGATAAATTAATTTTTTTTATAGAGTAGATAAATTATTATTTAATTAGTGAAATTTAATCTATTTAACAAATTTGTGCCCACCAAAGCCTAATTTCCTCTCTTCCTAATGTCTCACCAAGATAGTGAAGAATTGGTGGGGCATAAGACCAACCACCATTATTTTCAAATGCAGAGAGACTCGGTCCGTTCAATCCGAAAAAATAAAAATTGATCTTTAGCATCATTTATATCACATATAAATCAAATACTTAAATAAAAAATAATGAATTCAATTAGAATAAAAAATAATTATTATTTAACGTCATGATCTGAATTCAAAAACACGTGACTGATACTAGGACACGGATGTTGCACGTGGCTACCGATGCCTGTAATAAACCTAACTAGACAATAAATCCTAAACTTTTATAAAATAACTGAAATTATTACAATTAATGGCTAGGAACACTAGTAGTATCTTGATTTTTAACTTCATCTTTATTAAACATCTATTACTAATACTTAATATTAACATTATCAATTATTGCTAATTTATTAAAACTTCATCTCAACTAGAATGCATAACTTAACATAGAGGATCACATCAAATATAATCACAATGCAAACAACTAAAGTTTTATTAATACAAAGTAATATAAATTTATTATATAACTGAAATTACACTACAATTTACTGCTGAATGATAAATGGTAGGAATAACTTTTTTAAAATTTCTTCGCGAGCTCATTTCATAACTTGGGAAAAATAATTGAACAGGAATGAGCGTTCGACTCAATGAATGATATTAACTAATATGCAGCCCTGGTATTTTACAATCATCTATTTACTAGTATGCTCATGCATTATGTCATAGAGACAACCATATCATGTAATCATACAAGGATGAAAATTAATCAATAGAAACCACTCTAAACCTCAATGTGGGGAACTGACCCCCTCCATTGGCTCACTTAATAATCCAACACAGGGTCACGGCGAGACTAGCTTAAGTTAGGCATCCTTATATTCTCTTATCCATATTCAAGGGGCCACAGCAAGACTAGCTCAAGCTAGGCTATCCCTGTCATAAAATCATCATCGTCATCATGTCATAATCATATTATAATCCATATCATATTTCTATGTGGTCCAACGTCATCCTAATCCCATCAAAACATCCACATAACATTAATATCACAATTCATCATGCACATTCATAGTCTGTCTTCATGATGCATAGGTATACAAATATATACATACAATAATGCAATACATGATAAATATGTTAAGCATTCAGGAAGTATCACTCACTAATTTTACAGAAGACCCAACTAGCTATCCTCTCGAAGTGTAGTATCTAATGACTGGAAGGTCGCCTGAGACATCAATATTATATGTATTTATGTTTGCTTAAGTTCCTCTTGGAAATGTATCTAGAAAATGGTGTTCCTCTTGGCTTAAGTTCATAGTTATAAGCCAAATTAGAAGCTATAGGAGCACTTGAATTCCCCTCAGCTTTATAAGCTGAAGGATGAGTTTTTGTATTAGTAGTCCTATATAAATATTAATGAGCACTATTAGGCCTTCCGCTATGGTGGCCTCCATTAAAAAGAGCTATTGTGTTGAAATTAGCAACTGCTTCACTCTTATAAGGAGTGTTGGCCCAAGATGGCAACCTAAGAGCGAGGGTGATTTCAGTTGTTTACAAAATTTTCGTCTTAAATATCATTTTTAAACTAGATAAACAATTCACACTCAAAATTTTTTTAAGAGAAGGCACAATGTGAAAGTTTATTAATCAAAGATAAGTATAAACATAAGCATCAATAAAGATGTGAATAATTAAGAGCAATGTTATAATCCTTACAAACTCAAATAGTTAAGCAACCAAATATGTTTATTTATCAAAGATTATATATATGAATGAGTATAAATATATAAGTAAAAACAAAGATATATATACTCAATCAATATTAACCTACAAACTTGCAAATAACTAAGCAAAAAAATATTCTAACATAAATAACAAGCAAGCAAATAGGATCAATTCCATAAGTGAGACAAAGAAGAGACAAAAGCAAAAGCAAAGATTTATAATGGTTTGGCCACTACCTTACCTACATCCACTGTCCAAGTTTCCCTTAAGATTTTTCTACTAATGTGATCCTCTTTTAAATGCAATGATCTTTTTTATTTGTTTATTTATTTGTTTTTATATTTAAGATCAAAACCTAAATTTAATTCTGGATAAGAATCACACCCATTAGTTTCTTCCTTGGTGCTAGTTAAACTTCCACTACCTAAAAGTTCTCTAAACTCAATTTTAAGTACAAAATGAATTTACAAAACCAATTATCTTCCTTTGAGAGAAATAGACATGCTCAATTGCTTACAAGCAATTTCTTACTCAATTATACAACCTTTAAAAACTCCTAACAATGGATTACAACTTAAAAATGCTCTCTAATCACAAAATATTTGCAACTCAAAATTTAAATTAGAATCTAGAGAGGTAAAGTGGTTAGGAACACTATTTTTACACTTAATAGCTCAATCAAGGGGCTATTCAGTGACCAAAACTAGATGTTAATTCCATTTTTTTAGTCTAATTTTCAGCAAGCGACATCCATTTTTAGAAGTTGAAAAGTGGCAAAAATTGGACAGTAGAAAAACCTGATATTTTCAGTAGCCTAAAACTTAAAACCCAAAAAAAAAAATTGAAAAACTTTCACCCCAGAAAATTCAAACTTTGGTCTACCCAAAAGTTACTTTCAGCAGCCTAAAGTCACATTTAGAAGGCGAAAATGACTTTCAGGAAGCACTTTGAAATTCCACTTAAAAATAATTTTTTCCAAAAGTTTTGGTTTGGATGGTTTCTAAACCTAAAAGACCTAACATGATGAATAAAAGGGTTCCTAAGGTCCAAGCTAAGAATTACAAATCACAAGTGATTAAAGTTACAAGGATACAAATATTAAAAATTACATATACGAAGAGAGAAAGTCTTTGAACTTTGAGATGTCCATTTCTTGATTTTTCCCTCACTTCAAGCTTAGATATTAAGTTCCAAAACTTATATAAAATTCTTTAAACCTTGAAGCACTTGAATTAGAGAATTTCTATAATTTAGAGAAGTATAATGTCATATAACACTTAAAGTGTATTAGTAGCACAACCAACTATTTGTTATCATTAAAACCTTGGATAGGAATCTCTTGGTTTAGCAAGGAGGATTGTAATGTTCCTCAAATTGGATGCATATAGGTTTCACATTCCTTTTTTGAGTTTTTGAAGGTTGCCCCCAGTCTAACAGATGATGGTGAGTTGTCGCCACCTTGATCCTTGGAAATTGAAAAAGCAATATGATCCAATTTAGAGTTCACACCCTTGAAAAATCCGTCTACAGTCTGTTCATTCTTGTTTAAAACTTGATCAATCATAGCTTGAAACATTTGAAAAAATTGAGAAACAAAAATATTAGCAGTTGGCATATCTATATGATGCCTACCTTAGTTTCTAATAATTGGACCTACTAGAGAATCTTGATCTGTGTCTTAAGTAGTTAAGTCACAAAGAAGTTGGACCCTTTTGATTTGTTCCACTATGTTAGGAACATTGATTCCAAGCCTTACCATTGCAGCTACTTCATCCTTTTCATGAGACCCAGTAATAATGTATTTTCCTCATAGACTTCTTGTTTTAGGAGGTATATTGATGTTGACTCCTTGATTGCAAATGAAATTGTTGAAAGCAGTAAGATGTTTGAGAATTATTGAAAAGCTGTAAAAAACTTAAGAGCAGTAGTGAACTTGATGAAAAGATTATCAAAAAGCAGCTGTAGACATTGAGTCTTTGAAAACAGCAGTGAATTTGTGATTTGAGAGCAATCGATCTTGAAATTGAGTGAAAGTTGTAGCAGCTAATTTTGTTGAAAGTCAATGTTGCCTTCACAGTAGTAGAAACTTTGAGACTGGTCACACTAGACATGCCAAATTATATATGTTTTGCAATATAATTTTGTAGCGTAGTGGGTTATATGTGTTTTAAAAGAGTGAAAGAATTGTAGAGATTATCCCATCGAACATGCCAAATTATATATATTGATACTTTTTTGGCCCTTTTAAGGTATGTCAATGAAATGCTAGAGTACCACATATATGAGACACTTGAATTGATTGAGTAAATGCACTTCTAACTTTTAAACAAGTAATTGTGCAAGGTCTTATGGGATTTGAATCTAACCTTTGGGTCTATTAACTCCATCCAAAAATTTTGCTAGATTTATAACAGTAGAAAATTGGCAAAAAAAAAAAAAGAAAAGGTCAACTTTATTGTTGTAGAAATTATTATAATACATGAGGAATTGAAAAGATTGTGAATTATAAATATATGAAAGTGATGTGTTGCGCCTTAGACATTGTAATAGAATGCTTGTAGGAAAAATATTGCCTTTCAAAAACTAATTGCTTATAAAAGGAATTGCTAATTGCTTAAGAGGAATTACTGTTTACTTAAGAGGAATTTTGTTTATTGACTAAAATTCTCTCACTTGGAGGCTTGATCTAATTATTGAGTTGTTTGAATGATTGGTTGTGTGTGTTGTAGTCTTCTTCTCCTAATATAGTCTCTTAAAAAGTAGTTGTTAGTAACTGTTTCTTTCCGCTAAACTCCTTGTCTTTACTTTCTTCATATTCCTCTTAAGATGTGGATTTACCTCATTACCTATAAATTTATTAGAATTCTCTAAAATTCTCCTCTTTTGCATATATGAAAAATACTGTTAGATATTTTTATTAGTTAATGACTTTTTCATTAAATATGACCAACTCATTAAATCAAATTAATTAAATAATAAATTAATTAATTATATGGGCTTCAAAATAATTAGGTATCTAAAATCACTTATAGGTCAAACCTACTCACTTTTTTTGTGCATACAATATTATATGTATTTTTATTATTTTCTAAATTTTAAAAAGTTAACTTATAGATTTAATACTTAGGTAGTGTTTGATAAAATTAAAAAAATTAAAAGCTGAAAATTGAAGTATTGATATTTTAAAATTTATAAATATTTTAAAATTTTAAAATTTATTATATTTATAGTAATGTTAAATTAAATTTTTGACTTATTATTATAAATATCTTGAGATTTTAAAATCAACATTTATAAATAATTTAAAATAATTAAATGTCAAAAATTTTATTTTTAAATAGTGGATTAAATTATTAAATAACTCCTTGATAGATATTTATAGTGAATAATTTCATTCATTTGACCGAGTAATTTATATATGTATGACTATTGATATAATGGCGAAAAGTAATGTTTCTAAAATCAAACTGAATAGTTAATAGAAATTTTTATCGGTTTATGATTTAATTAGTTTGACTATCAATAGTCTGATCAATCTGATTAGTTTGGTTTAATAGTTAGATCAATTTTTTATTTTTTTTAATTTTTTTATATAAAAATAATGTAATTTTATCAGATCAAATTTGTAGACTTTTAAATCATTTCGATAGCTGATTTCTCATTTAACTGGTTCGACTCGCCGGTCTGGCGCGATTTTAATAACACAAGAAAGCTAAATATTTTCCTGTAACAGCCTCGTCTGACAAAATAAAATAAAAACCTCGTCTGAACTCTCCTGGGCCCATCCAACGCATGTTAGGCGTCCCTAGAAGCAAATGGATAGCTTATGACGTAAGCATGACGCAACCAACAGCGCCTCTCTTTGCCCTGAAAACACGAGTCAATCACAACCGTTGATACAATGCAGTAATGGGAGCACCAATCATCACATCCGCTAACATCGAAGTAATCAAATCTAATATGATTTCTCTTCTTGTTTCCTAAATTATCTAAGATTTTTGCAAATCTGATATTATTTCTGTTCTACTATGAAATAGAAAAAAATTAAATAAGGAAAAAGTAACCAAATTTAGCGTTTTTTCTATTTTAGTTTTTAGGTTAATCATAATAATCAAATATAACATTTTTTCTGTTTTGGTTATTAATTAAATATTTATCTTTTTTTTTTGGCAATGATTAATTAAGTATTTGTCTCTTAATATAAGAGAGTGAATGGTAATACTTAATTAATAATAATCAAATATAACATTTTTTTTTTCTGTTTTGGTTATTAATTAAGTATTCGTATCTTAATATAAGAGAGTAAATGTTTTGTACTTAAGAGAGTGAATGTTAATACTATAATAAGATGTTTTCATATGGTTTTCAATAAAAGGTAACAAATTTTGGTTAATCTGTAAATTAACTTAATTAACCGAAATAGTTGATTTGATTTTATTTGCATGGTTACTTATTTGATTTAAAATAAATTAATAAAAATAAAAATTTTTAATAAATTCTAAAAATTGAAAATTTAATAAAAAGACTTTAATAGATAAATTTATTCTAAATTTTACATTATAATTATATGTTTTTTAATGTTATCTTAATTTAAAATTTTAATAGTAATTCTACCATGAAATTTAAATTGAAGATAATAATAATAATTTTATATTAATTTAAATGGTAAAGATAAAATTAACCTTAAAATTTATTATATCATAATATTAATTTAATTTTTAAATTTTGATAAAAATTAATTGTGTTTCTTTTACAAAATTTAGCAAACTACTAATGTTCAAATTTGCAAAATTAAAAAATTAATCAGATTTACATAGTTAAATAATTCAATTAGATTTACGTAGTTCAATCATTCAATTAACTTTAATTGAAATTTAAATATAAAATTGATAATATAATATAATAAATTTAATGATTAATTTAGTCTTTTAATTTTTGATTAATAATTTTGTTACAATTATGATTTAGAGTAGACTAGTAATTAAAATTTTTAAATTGTGGTAAATTAAAAAAAAAAATTATAATCTCACAAAAAGAATGCTTAATTATTATGTTTTCCAAAAAAGATAATTACATAGGAAGTAAGATGGTAGTGGAAGCAGGGGATAATACACCCATTTCACCAACCGCAACCGCCACCTCAACCACCGCTTGCGGACTGCTCAAATGTCTAATCGTTTTTTTTTTTTTTTTTTTTTGGCCAGAGGCTCGAATGGCTATCTAGACTATATTTGGAAAAATTTTTAAAGAGAAAAAAATAAAAAAAGAAAATAATTTTTATTTTTATTTATTCATTTATTTTTTTATTTAGATGAAAAGAAAAATAAAATTATTTTTCACTCACTAAAATATATAAAGAAAAAAAAATAGTATATTTTGAAAAAAAATATATTTAATTATTATTATTATTATTTTTTATTTTCTCTCTATTTTAAAGAGAAAAAAAAAATAATACATATTTTTTTTTATTTTTTCTCTATTTTCAAATAAAAAAAAAAATAAAAATTATTTTTTACTCGTATTTTTTTTCCTCCCATATTTTCTTTCATTCCAATAATAAGGTTAATCGCCAAAGCCAAGTAAGCTTTCACTTTCAGAAAGTCACTTTGTCATCTTTCTATATATATATTACTCATTTTTAGTGCTTTCTTCTCTTATCCCACCACAAAGCCTATCTTCTTCACTCTCTCTTTCTTTCTCTTTTTCCGACCGAAAAAACATAAAAAAAAATAAAAATGGGTAGCCTTGAAACAGAGAGAACCATTATAGGATGGGCTGCGACTGACCCATCTGGGATTCTTGCTCCTTATACTTATGCTCTCAGGTAATTCTTGAATCAATCTTTCTTTTCTTGATAACTTTGTTGTTGATGGTTTCTCATGTTATTTGGGGTTTAATTTCTTTCCTTTTTTTTTTGTAGAAACACAGGCCCAGATGATGTTTTAGTGAAGGTTCTTTGTTGTGGAATATGCCATACTGATCTTCATCAAATTAAAAATGATCTTGGCATGTCACGCTATCCTATGGTCCCTGGGTAATCCCTCTGTCCGTCTGTCTGTCTGTCTGTCTGAATCTTCTGTCTTTTCTGATTCCAGATAGAAGAGACTCAATTAAATATCTGATCTTCTATGTTACAAAATATAAAATTCCTAGAAGAATTTAAATCTGTGATCTCAATTATTTACATAGTCTAATTTCCCTATTTCATTTATTTGATTTTTCCTTTTTGTGATAATGTATTCATAGACATGAAGTGGTTGGTGAGGTAGTGGAGGTGGGATCACAAGTGACTAAGTTCACAGTAGGAGAAGTTGTTGGAGTTGGGGCTCTCGTTGGATGCTGCAGGAATTGCAACCCATGCAAAGCAGACATTGAACAATACTGCAACAAGAAAATCTGGTCTTATAATGATGTTTACACAGATGGCAAGCCAACCCAGGGTGGATTTGCTCAATCCATGGTTGTTGATCAAAAGTAATTATTTTTTATCAAAAACATTTATCTTTCTTGAATTAAAGCAAAAACCCTACTTCAAGAATTGTGTTTTCAATCAAGAAATTGAATTTTTTTTTTATTCCCATTTCAGGTTTGTGGTGAAAATACCAGATGGGATGTCACCAGAACAAGCAGCACCACTATTGTGTGCTGGGGTTACAGTATATAGTCCACTTAGCCACTTTGGGTTAAAGAAGAGTGGATTAAGAGGAGGGATATTAGGACTTGGAGGAGTAGGGCATATGGGTGTGAAAATAGCAAAGGCAATGGGACACCATGTGACTGTGATAAGTTCTTCCGATAAGAAGAAAGTAGAGGCTTTGGAACATCTTCAAGCTGATGATTATTTGGTCAGTTCAGATTCAACTAGAATGCAAGAAGCTGCTGATTCTCTTGATTATATAATTGATACTGTGCCTGTTGGTCATCCTCTTGAGCCTTATCTTTCATTGTTGAAACTTGATGGGAAACTCATTTTGATGGGTGTTATTAATACCCCATTGCAGTTTGTTACTCCTATGGTCATGCTTGGTGAGTCTCTCTCTCTCTCTCTCTCTCTCTCTCTCTCCGTATATCTTCTTTTCTATAATTGCAAACTTTGAAAGAAAAAGGAAAGCGTTAATGGGTGTTTTTGGGAGTTTAAATGGACAGAATTTTTGCTAGTTATTGAAAATTCTTTTGTGGGCATTTGTTTTCTAGTTGTAGTTTTTCTATATGACTGATAGATCTTTCATAAGGATGGAAGGTTGCTATTTTTGTATGCTTTTATGGTCATATTTGCCTGCTCTGTTTTTTCTCTCTGCCTTCGAAAGAATCAAATGCACGCATTGAAGTCTAATATTGGTCCGTTTGTTATTATACTAAAATATTGATGAGAGGTAATTAAAATTTGTTTCTAAAGTGAATTTTACATGTTTTAATTATTAAAAGGGTTATGTTAAAGTGCCCCTAGGCACTTGTTAAGCATTTAATATACCAATCATTTTATTTAATACATTGATTACACTCTTAGTGGAAGTTTCTATTTTCAATGCCAAGTTTAATTAGGCAATTCTCTCTCTTTTTTATTTCTTAATGAAGCCAAAAAAATTCTGTCCATTTTTTTTTTCCAAAAAAAATCCCTAAAATTGCAAGAATGGAAATGGTAATGTTTGTCTTTTGATTAAAGAAAATTCCTAATATAAAAAGAAAAATATTATCCTACAAAAAAGAAAATTATTTCATTTCATAATATTTTAATTTAGGTTAATGAAATCTGCTCATAATATTTGTAATATGGTGGTTTGGCTTATGTTATTGGTAGTTGTTTAATGTTTTATGTGGTTCTTGTTAAATTTTTTCTGATAAATTTCAATATTTATTGTAGAATTAGTAAGAATAAGAAAACGTAAAATCTATAATTAATTTATGAAATAAGAAAGAAATTACGTAGATCTGTAATCTAATAAAAAGAAACATAATAATATATTTGAAGTTCAATGTTATTTTTATTTTTATAATTATAGTAAATTTTATTTTTTAACATAAAAATTTATATGTCGAATAAAAAATTATAGAAATATGATATAGTATACCATTTATTTTGTTATTTTTTTGTAAGAAAGGTTATGAATTTTTCTTAAAAAAAAAAAAATTAGAGAGAATAATTTTCAATAGAAAAAGTGCAGTGCAATTTCCTATTTTTTGGCTTCATTAAAAGATAAAAGAAAGAGAAGATTGCCTAATTAAGTTTGACATTGAAAATTGAAACTTTCATTAAGAGTGCAATTAATGTATTAAATAAAATAATTGGTATATTAAATGCTTAACAAGTGTTTAGGGGCACTTGCTAACATAATCCTTATTAATGGTATAGTTAAATTGTATGTCGTTTCTTAATATCTAAAATGGTATTCTCTATTAATTTTATCTTGTTTAAGCTAATTGCATAAGGGTGAACGAAGTTATTAAATAATTCCAATTATGGAAAAACAAATAACTACATATCTCTAAATTATTCTTTTATTGACATGCAACATGTGTGAAATGACTATCATTTAGTACAGATAAAAAGGATAAGAATAAAATTGATAAAAAAAGAGGAGGTTTTTTTTTTTTTTGGTTAAATTTAGCTCTGATTTGAACTAGAGACGTTTCCGTCATGAAAATGACTAGTAAAAAATGACATTGGTACCACTGAATAAAAAATGACATTGGTACCACTAAATCAAAGGCTCGGTTGGAGGAGTAATTTTCTAAAATGGCAAAAATTATCTGAAAAATTGATAGTTTGTGAACCTGATTACTCTGTTTCGTTGTTGCAATTTTGTACAGGGAGAAAGTCAATTACAGGAAGTTTCATAGGAAGCATGAAAGAAACAGAGGAAATGCTTGAGTTCTGCAAAGAAAAGGGATTAACATCAATGATTGAAGTTATCGAAATGGATTACGTCAACAAAGCTTTCGAAAGGCTGGAGAAAAACGATGTGAGATATAGGTTTGTTGTTGATGTTGCAGGCAGCAAGCTGGATCCATGAAGAAAAGAAAATAAAAATATCTATATATTCAATAATTATCTAAAGATTGTTGGGGTTTTTGAAGTACTCTGTTTTTGTGGGTTCTCTGTTTTTGAAGCTGATGAGGTGTTGTTTGTATTGATGGGTATATTTTGTTTTTCAATTTGAATGGACTGGCTGTGGCCTTTTGTTCTATAAACTTTGTCTACTGACTCCTTTAATAATGAAAGATACCCAATTCCTAGAAAATGATTCATGTATCAATGTATGTGATATATACAGAACTCTTTTGAAGTTATGGAACAACCTTAACCTTTCTTTTCCTATGTTTATTGTGATATGAGAAAATGCTGGTTCAAATTTGTTACTCCTATCAATTGGTTAATAGATTATTATGCAATTTATTGTTTTTATAATTATATCTTATTTTTTTAAATTTTATTTTAATTTAAGATTTTAATTGTAATTTTACTCTAAAATTAAACAAAAGACAATAATTAAATGATAATATTTTTATATTAACTTAAAGATTTGAAGGGTAAAAGTTAAATTGAAATTGAAATTTAGTATGTTGTACTATCAATTTACTTTATAAACTGCTAATAATCAAATAAAAGATTCTATTAATTAAATTTGTGAAACTAAAGAATTCAATTAATTTCAAGTAAATTTCAGAAGTTAAATAGATAATATGATATAAAAAGTTTAAGGAATAATTTGATATTTCAGCCTTTAATTAATAATTTTTTTTTTACAATTATTATTCAAGGTAGAATTGTAATTAAGTTTTTAAATTATGGTAGAATTGACAAAAAAGATATAACATAGTTTTAAAAATACTCGATATTCATGATAAATTTATTTATGAAGCCATTTTTTCTTATATGGATAATTTTTGAAAGACGAGTTGTTTCAAATTAATTTTCATGAAGTGGGTAGTAAAATATGATGTAAATAAAGAAATTAATATTTTTTTAATAAGTAAAACAATTAATATTTCAAAATACTATTTAAAATGTTGATTAGGTGTCTAAATTGAAAACGGATTCCATTTTAGCTTTAATTAGAATTCCGTTTTAGTTCAACTTTAACATCATATTTATTATAAGATTACCATTTAACCGTTAAAGTTATTAGTTGAACAAAATTAATATTGAGAAGCGAGTATTATAGTATTATTATTAAGATTTCGAGTCCTATTGGCCTTTTCTAGATGGACTATACCTATCAAATAATTCATATAAGCGATATTAAGAATTCAAATATCAAATAGGCAACAAATCATGTAAAAACGGATATTTAAAATTTGGCAATTGAAAATGGATGAAGTGGTAATGAACAACTAAATATTCGATAAATTATTTGGATTGCTCTTGCCATTTTAGGTAAAATGAAACCATTTTTTTCTTTTCCTTTCTTATTTTCTATCTTTGGTTTTTTTTTTCTTTTCTTTTTTAGAGTACTTGAAAATAAAACTTTGTTATATAGGACAAATGTGAGTTGGCGAATTCACCTCGTCACTTCCAACTAAAAGTAAGCATGGTTCAGAAAAAACTAGATATTTAAAAATTTGTGTGTTGAAGTGATCTTTTAGATATTGAAATACTTAAAAACCAATCCTAACTCATGAAGGAAAAATCCTTGTATCAAATTGTTCCATTCTTTTAGTATGGTGGTTCGGTGATATGGGACTATAATTCGAGACAATTCAAATCGAGGATTCTGGGGATTCGGTTATTTTGAAATACAGGATAGAATGAATAGTTTTTTTTTTTTTTTTTTTTTTTTTTTTTTTTTGCCTCTGAAACTAAAATGCATCAACTGTTTTTACAATTTTGGTTGTCTAAATAATAAATAACTCCACTTTACCTATATTCTTATAATTGCAATTATATTCTTCATATTTATTACTTTGTGAGCATAAAATCAAGATTCAACAATAGCATCAATTTCACGACCCAATTTCTAGGCAGTGATGGTCCTAAAGTTTAGAAAAATATAAAGTCACCTAAACTCGTAAAATCTCATTGAACTTATTATCATTTAGCATATTCTATTTTATTACCCCTCCTAAAATTGAAACCCCATTTACTTTTTACCATTTCCATTATTACTTTATCCATTTGTTTATAGCCATTACACTTTAATGCCATTTCATAATCATTGATTGGAACATCATTCTTAAGTATCAATAAATACTATTCATACATTCTTACTTACTATCATAAATATGTATATATAACAATTACTACCATTTGTTTACAATACTCTCTAACACAATACATTTTAATACTAAGCTTCAAATACAATGGAGTTCTAGATCGATTATCTTCAGAGTAACATGAGCAAAACTCAAAACATAGCAATTTAGTAGAGCAAGTCCCATGTGGGGAAGCATAGCTGGGAATTTACCTTGCTAATGAGTCACCCTGACTAATTTTAAACAACTATGGAATTAGAAAAACTCAGTGAGTACATAATAATATAACATAATATGAAGGCAATATAAGATATCACTTGGATAGGTTCAAGATGGCAATGGAGTGATGTTAATCAAAATTGGACATTTTAGTTTTTGAATACATTTTAGCAGAAATAATAACGTATTTGAGGCAGAAAGATTCCTACACATGAATATTAAAGAGTGGCGGCTTAAACTTTACTCACTCACATGCATCACACTACACAAAATTGATCAGGTCTTGTAGTTAGGCATTCCCCCTAATAAAGGTTATGTACTCTCTTTCTACCTGTAGGCTTATACCAAGTGCACAATGTCTGATGTCTTTCCTCACACTAGAGAGGATTTTTGCTTAATCATGGGTATCAACAAAAGATACATACAAGGTCTATATTATGAATTCAATGGAAACTAGTTTGGCATATCAATCATTCTCATCATTGGCACAACATAGAACCAATGTAGGAGGCTCATAATGGTTAAATATCATATATGTAGGATATGAAATTCCAAAGGTTCAACAATCAATAGGCAACCACATTTTCAATGTCACTTCAAGGTACATGTCCAAGGATAGTAATTCAAGCAATGGTTGCAAGCAAGATGACATAATTACATCATATTATTAAGCACTCACCTTAAACTCGTTTGCTCCTATAGATCATTCATTGTTGATTAATTTAGTATTTTTCACGATCTTGAGCAATTTCCTTATCCTTGCCTTGAGGTTCTACACCATATCATTTTAATTACATCTCAATTAGTAACTAATGATGTTACCAATTATAACTTATCTATCTTATACTTGCTTTATTATTATTTCAACTCAAAATAGAGGTATATCAATAATGTCATATTCATACTTATTCTTATTTTTAATCATTTCCAAGCTAAATTCCTTATTCAATTTCATGAATTCAAATTTAAATCTCATAATCCCTAAATTGATCCATAAACCTTGGAATTTGGGAAAAATTTTCAATTTCCTTTCCAATCCTCAAATTAATACTTAAGCCATTAATTCTTACCAATTATTTTGAATTAATTCATTCTTATTCTTAAGAACCCTAACTTGTCCCACTTAGATCAAATTTGGGGAAAACCTATAATTTCTCATAAAATCTTCAAATTAGTTATAAAAATGTGAAATTAACATGACATAAAACATATATGATCATTTAATTATTAAAATCTAGCATTAGAATACCAAGTCTCCTTTTTAACTAAGTTTATGCCACTAAGATTTTCAAGTCTTCAACCAAGTTTCCAAAATTCATTTTAACACTTTGAAATAATTTTTCTCCATCTAAAATAATCTTAAATTTTTTCAATTAGAATTTAGAATACTTCCTTAACTATTTCTAATATTGGCTGAATTCCCCCTTAGTAATACTTAGGTATTTTTCATGCTTCCTTTATCTATCTTTACATTAATCCTTTAATTTTCTAATCAAATCTCCTTATTTCAACTAAGAATATCAAAACTACATCTTGTATAAATACCCTTATATGGCCGAATTTATGCATATAGTATAGGAGGAATTTATGCAACTTAAATACTAAAATTGTACTTAGAACATAGAAAGGAAAAGATGAACATGATTTCTCACTTTGGTTAGCTTTGATTTGTTAAGATTCTTATTGATGTTGGTTTAGAGAAAGTTTCCTTTTGTTAATGTGAATTTTTGGTGTAGAGATAGGCAAAATGTTATTCATAACATAAGTTTGCATATATATATGATAGATTGGATGGTAAGGATTTGATCAAGCTAAATTCAATGGTTAAGATTTAATCACAATAGATGGCCATGATTAGATCAAGTTGGATGGTTAGGATTTCATCTACAATTATAATGCTCATCATATTGGTATGGGAATGGTAAAAATGCACCTAGACTCATATGTATAGAGGATGAGAGTTTAACTTGTTTAAGATTTTGACTTGGTCAATTTTTGTGGCTAACTTGGTCAATTTTTGTGACTATCTCTACAATATCAATTTCTACTAATCTTGGGCCAACTATTCTAACTTATAAGTTATGATGTTTATTCACTATTGAGCCCATGGGCTGGCTACCACCTATTGGGCTTGGGCCTTTGATGTTCCAAGGCTCATTAATAAGCTCATAAGCCATTGACATACTTAGAAATTTTCCTTTTAACTTCCTTTCTTTCCTTTCTCTTTGACTTTCAAATTTGTGTTCTCTAACTTCTTTATATACCTCATTAGTTATCATATGAACTCTATTTAATTCATTGCACAATTGGTCATGATAAAATCATAAACTAGATAAACATTTCATATGGTGTCACAAGGTCTCTAACTAATTTCCTTTCATTTCTATACTATGCTAACATTCAAAACCTTATCATCTAGTATCATTAATAACTAGGATGAGCTGTGGAATCCTTAGGTATTACAATCAATAAATTATGATAAAAATTATTCAAGAATAACAAAAATTTGACTTTGACGCTTGCCAAATCCAGAATTGCATCAATAGAAAAGAAATGGCAGATTGTAGTTTTACATAGGCAAAGTAGCAATGGCTGGTTCATAGGTAGATTGTAGGAAAGGAATGGCACATTCACAATCAAATTCATAGTGGTAGGAAAAGAATGGCATATTGCAATCTCACAGCCTCAAATTCAAAGGACATATGCACAATAGTATATCAATCGATCGAACCATAATCAATCACTCACAACTCATAAGTTAGAAGCACCCACTCAATAATCAATTGAAGTAACATGTATTGGCACATAATAGGCAATACTAAGAAAGCAAATGTGGTAGCAAAATAGCACAAGTACACCAAAGCACAGGTGTTCTATATAGTAAGTCAGTAGAAATGAAGAAATGCATTTAAAACAAACACAATCAAACTTATTGCAAAAATGAAGAAGCACAAATATAATCAATAAAACTCTTATAACTCAAAACTACAAATAAGAGGCTTGCAAGTAGAACAAGAGTTTATAGTATAAGTATACCAAATCTAGAAATACATAATTAATAGTTACCTTACTGGTGTTCAACAATCCATCAAGGTTTTAGGAACCATGTTCTCAATGATTTTTGACTCTTATAAACTATCTACAATTTAAAGAAAATAAGTTAACTTATGTAATGAGCAAAATATAAAGACAAAATTTAAATTTTTAATTGAAAAATATAAGTTACTTGACTCAAAGTTCTCAAGTTCTGCTAAAGTTTCTTCAGGTTGAGTAGGATGAGAATTGGTTCTTTACTAATCTTGGCAGTAAATCAGTACTTCAACAATTAAGAACTTCTAAATTGATCTAATGTCCTTCCACCAGTATTGAAGGTAGATTCATTGGCTACTATTGAACAGTGTATGGCTAGCATATCCTTTGCAATCTTAGCCAATATAAGGAAGCTCATTGCATTAACTTTCCATTATACTAGCAAGTTAAAGTCAAGCACAAATTTCTCTTTCCCTCCTCCAAATATTTATCTAATTTAGATTAAGAAGCCATATTACTCTCTCTCTCATTCACAAAAATATTTATCTATTTCATCTTCTGCTCCTTCAAATTCAATCTAAGTTGAAGATAATGTTGTGCTTGTAGATTGGCTAGATCTAATATGCTCATTTCTTCTCCTTCATCATATCATTGAGAGCCCTTCACTCTATAAATAAAAGCTTTTGTTTCATTCTCTCCATAATAACAAGGTTAAGGTAATCCAATATAGACTTAGGATCTAGTATTACTACTACAAAGAGCAACACATTCATTTATCAAGAATACCCCAGTATTTATTAAATTTTGCTTTCATGTGTTTGCCTATAACAGAAATATTGGAATTAGTAAAGCTTTCACACAATTGTAACTTTCTCATAATTTTATTCAAGAAAATACAAGATGAAGGTAAACATAAAGAGCCAAAAATTTTGCAAGTGATTTCATAAATTTTTTTGAAAAACCTAGGAAAAAATCACAAATTTTTTTGAAAAACCTAGTAAATCTCTTTCAAGTTGCCCATCATTTGAGGCAAGCAATCGCCTGATGTTTGAGGTAAGTTTCTTTTCCCTTTTTGTTTCCTTTTGTTTATTTATTTCACTTTAATATTTCCCTCCTATGGATCTCTTCTCCCTCTAAGGCTCTGTGCCTTTTGTATTTCTCTTTTATCCCATACTTTCTAATTAATCACTTTACTTCGATTCATGTTAATTAAAATCTGACCTAATTAACAAATTGGTTAAATCAATTAATTTAACCCTTCTTTTAATTAATGAATTGAAATATGATAAAAGACTAAGACTAAAACTAAACCCTTTCGCAAGAAAGGCAAACTACATAGATTTTGATTTTCGTTTGAAAATATACATAGGCGTACTTGTTCCAAGCATCAAATCCAACTAAAATAAACAACATTCTCCCTTTTTCACCTTCTTCATATATATTAGGATTTGTTTTCTGTTCTTTGTTTTATTGTGATGCTTTAAGATTAGTTTGGAGAATGTGTGACTTTCTTAGAATCTCATATATAAGGGATTGGAGGGAGTATCCCCTAATTTGGTTTGTATTGTAAATTTAACTCTTTTATTGCTTTTAGTATTTTGTTTTATTATGGAATGAATGTTCATATATTTAACTGCTCATAAAATTTATTTTAAGTCATTTTGTATTAATCTTGCCAAATTAATTTTTTCCAAAATGAACCAAAAACCTAGTCTCTGAATCCTTTTTGGTGATTGAGGACTAGTTCACTTTTCCTTTGGGATAAAATGAATTGGAGTCATTTAATTGGCTTAAATTTTTCCCAAATAAAAATAGAATTAAGGTAGTGACTCTAAATAAATTTTTAAAATCAACCAATCTAAACCCAAGGATTTCATCGTGAGACTTAGCTTAAATAAGTATTTCGATCCCTTTTAGCAAATAGAACTGATGGTCAGGTGAGACTTTATAGCTGGCGACTCAACTGAGGACCACTTTCTTTTTAACAAAAGAAATAAGAGGACTACCAATTAGTTTAAATCAAATTTTGACACTTTTAATATAAAAATGACTTTATGTATTATTAGTTTAGGCTCTTTGCCTCCAAACCTAGTTCTAGGAAAACAACAGATAGTGAGTAGCATCGGGTGGATAACTTTCCTTGGGTCTATTCATTGATAGCAAAATCATTTACCTTGCGATGAATCCTTTGATCCTTTCAAAGGTGTAATGAGCATGCACATACTATTGGGCCTACGTGAGGCTCTTTGACTCATATGTGATTAGGTATATTGCTGCTCTAGTATGATGGGTACCCTGTATAAGCCACCCTTACCCTTTCATATAATGAACCTAGATCCTAACCATAGATTGTATGTCCCATAATCAAAACCTTGTACCTTAGCATCCTCATGCAGTATTTTTTCTATGCATACCATGCATCCATTGTATATAAAAAAAATGCATTCATTTCAAATCTAGGTTGAATCTTGAACCAAAGAAGGGTCAAACTTTCTCACTTCTATTAAAACACCTTTAGCCCTAAGGCCTAAACACTATCATTTATATCCTATCACCCTATCTATGAACCCTAAACACTCTCACCTATATTCCATCACCCTATCATTAACCTTTAATACCATCACCCTAAACCTTTGACTTAAACACCTTACCTTAGCCTTACCTTAAACACCAAATACTCGAACCTCACACCTCAAATCCTATTACTTGACCATAAGCCTAACCTGGACCATTATCCTTTTCCAAAAACATAGATGCCTTAGGTTCCCAGTACCAAGACCATTACCTTAATCTTATCTCTTGCTCAAGATCAAACCCACTACCTTAAGCCCAATACCATTGGCCCAAACATATGCAAAACCTCCAAAGCTTGATACCTCTTGCCTAGTGCCTTTTACCTAATATATCCTTAACCTCTAAAAACCTATATGACCACCTTAAAGCCTAATACCTTTTGCCTTATAACCCAAATCTCTAGAGCCTTAAGCCCAAAATCCTTAGCCCACCACACCTTAAACCCAAAGACAGCGGCCTATAAGAATCCTTTTCCTTTAAAGTCTACATGCTTATCACCTTTTTTGTCCCTACCAATCACTTATAGTCTTCTTTTGGTTTTGCTTCAAGGTACCAATAGCCAACTAGGTTGACATAGATACCCTAACCACACTTATGACTAGCCTTATTAAAAAGCAAGAAGAGTATTTCCAAGCTATCCTAGCTACTTAACTAGCCCAATGCAAGGAGAAAAGGCAATTAATTATTGAAGAAGTCCGAGCCATGATTAACAAAGCAAACCTCAATAAGAGTAACTGTGAACCCTTAATTTTGCAGCTTCATCATTCAGCCACATCTTAGCACTTGCTAAGTTTAACATGTTACGTGGAGCCATTACGACGGTCCTGCTAGCCGGTTAGCGGGCTGGCTGCCCCTGAAATTTTTTTTTTTAGCCTTCAATTACATTGCTACCAGATATCCAAATTTCCTAAACTCCATATCAACCAATCTCTAAAAAAAAAAAAGAAGAACTAAGTCAGCTATCGCCGGAGCAGCTGGTGGCTCCGCTAGCCTCTTCGACGATGCATCGCCCAGAACACCAGCGGCACAGCCAACTCCTCTGGTGGCGTGGGCCCCATTACCTTTTTTGCTATTCCCAAAATGCCCCCAATCTAATTTTTCATCATTTTTCCAGCCCCACCCTTTTAGTCTTTTCACTTTTCCACTTCCCAAACTACCCTCACCCATTTTCCTATAAATACCTCCCTTCATCCTTCATTCTACCACAGCTCTTGAATTAGTATTAATGGTTATCTAGTAATTCCTCTCTTCTTCTCCCTCCAATCACTCTCTAATTAATGAATTAATCTTTTTAATTAACTAAAACTATTTTTTTCTAAAATTAAAATTGGTCACTTAATTAATTAATTAATTAATCTTTTTAATTAATTAATTAATCATTTTTTTTCAAAATCAAATTAATCGTTTTTCTCAATCCACCTTTCATCCAAATTAATTAATTAATCCATCCGTTCTTTTCATTATATTAATTAGTTAATTAATCATTTTAATTAATTTATTAATCTTCCAATCTATCTAATCACCCGATCCCGATAAAACGAAACTTTGGTCCGGTAAAACCCTTTGCCCACTAAAAGCAAAGGTATCAACATTTTTCTCTCACTCTCAAAACACTTAAACCAAAATCAATCTGACTAACTCCTAAACCCCTTCACCTAATCATGGAATGAATTACATGGGTTTTGATCCAATTCAATAGGGGTACGTAGGCATGTTTAGAATCTAAATCCAAACCTCAAATCCAAATCCTAATCAATCTCCTTTCCCCTTATGTAATTTATGAATATTTAATTTAATTATTTTACTAATCCCCCATACACCATGCATTCATGTTATGCCATATTCATGCATTTTCTTTAATGTCATCTTATAAATGTCATTCATGAAATCAATTTTTCAAGGTCAAATTAAACTTAAGAGCCAAATTTAGATTATTTAAAATAAAAAACCTAGTTCCCAAACTCAACCTGGTTTGAGACTAGTGATTTTATCCTTAGGCAATTAATTGAAAATTAATGAATTGGAGTCACAATTGGATTTTTCCTTAATTTTTCCATTTAAAAACAAATTAAGGTGGCGACTCCCAAAATCCTTTTTCAAAATCCACCAATTCGAACCCAAAGGTTTCATCGTGAGTCTAAATCCAAATGAGCATCCGATTCTCTCTAGCAGACCGGACCGATGCTTGGGTGATGCCACATAGTTAACTCAACCACAATCTGAACTAGACCTATCTTGAGAAACCTATCAATACTTAAGCCCCAAGAACCACTACCACCCTAGCACTTCCTCTCTCTTAGATTCTTTTCAAGGTGGAGAAGCTTTCTTTCATTTAGATACCAAGTTGCTCATAGATATACTTGAAGCTATAGAGAAAATAATCAAATCCCTGCAGCACAATGTCTTGATTGATGTGGATAGCTTAGCCTTATTCCCTGATGCTAAGCTTCCTTGCAAATTTGAAATGCCTAAACTAGAAAAATTTAATGGAATCACTTGCCCTAAAACTCATTTGGAAATATATATGGGGTAGTGCAGCCTTTAGGACTTAACAATGAGCTCATTGCTCAGCTATTCCAATAATCACTAACTAGTGCTGCTATGAGATGGTTTCTTTCACTAGAAAAGAGCTAGAAAAGGAAATGGAATCCCATCTATCATGTCTTTGTTAAGCAATATCATTACAACATTGAAGTGGATGTCACTAAGCATGATTTAGAAACCACTAAGCAGTTTCTAAATGAGTCATTCTCTATGTTTCTTATTAGGCTACTCAAATGGTAAATAGGCCAACTAAGCAAGAACAAGAGGACATCTTTGTCAAGAACTTACTCCCGACCTACTGAGCTCACTTGTTAACCCAATACCTAACCTTCTTCAAAGCTTTGGTTGCAACTACATCAAGGGTTGGAGAATGCATCCAAATTGAATCATTTCAACTTGAATTCCCCACCATCAACCAAAAAGTGATGAAGAACCCAAATCCAACTCGACCTTACCTTACCTTAATCCTGGGATTGAATTCCAAGTCTAAGCCTGAGTCTGAGTCCAAATCTGAGTCTAAATCCGAGTATGAGTTTGTCCTTTTATTTTCTTTTTCTTATATTTTCATTATCTTATAATAAAGTTAAGAACAAGTAGACATCTTTATCAAGAACCTACTTTCGGCTTACTAAGCTCACTTGTTAGCCCAATACCTACTCACCTTTAAAGCTTTGGTTGCAACTATATCAATGGTTGAAGAATGCATCCAAAATGAATAATTTCAACTTGAATTCTCCACCATCAACCTAAATGTGATGAAGAGCCCAAATCCAACTCGACCTTACCTTACCTTAATCTTGGGATTGAATTCCAAGTCTAAGCCCGAGTCTGAGTCCAAATTTGAGTATAAGTTTGTCCTTTTATTTTCTTTTTCTTGTATTTTTATTATCTTGTAATAAAGTTTCTTTTATAATAAAATATCCATATTTTATTTTCATTATTTTTGTATTAATTTTCTTATCTTCCTTATTTAGTCCAACATGGATGAGCTTAAAAAAAGAGGAAAAAAGAAAAAAAAAAAGAAAGAAGAAGAAAAGAAAGAGAAATGAATAGTTAAATAAATCCATCACAGCTTGCATAAGTCAGAATTTAAGGTACCCCTATTCTCACAAATCAACAATCACTTCATTGACTCCTAATCAAAGAAGGTCAAGTAATGGATCTCTCATCAAACAGTTAAAGCAAAAAAAGCAAGTCAATGCAATTATCTATTTCACATTGGGTGCACCTTAACGGTGGACAACAAGTTCAAAGAAGACATAATTCAAAGGCCAAAGTCCCTCAAAGTGAAGAAGTGTAGCAACCCAAATCATGGTGGAATGTTTTCCATGCCAAATTTCATTGATTTAAGCTCGCTAAGTTAAAAACCCGAAAGGGCGACTTAGGCAAAAGTTAGAGCTAGGAGAGAGAAAAAGAAAGAAAGAAAGAGAGATAGGGCTCATCCTAGTTATCACTCCTCTAGCATCATCTTCCTTCTCATCGTTCTTTAACTCAAGCCCTTATGCCTTATTAAAGGTGTATGCTTCAAATTCATTCAAATGTCATCTATTGATTCATCTCGTCTTATGTCCTCCAAAGTCATCCTCGCTCATTAGAAGCTTGTCCTCTAAAATTGCACCGTCACTCCATCCTTTATGCCCTTATCACATATTGGGAGCATATCTTCTTACTTCATCATCCTTTGTCCTCTATATCATCTTTTATTAATCCATCCCATTGCTTAGCTCAAAGAGCTACGACATAATCTTTCACATCGTATGATACTAGTCTGTCATATCCTTATCTCTTATTGGGGGCATGATCCCTAAGTTGTCTCTTCTCACTAGTCCTTTTGCCACTTCTTAGGGCACCTCCCTTTAGCCAGTATGTCATCTACATTTAAACTAATATAGGGTCACCTAAAGCGACTCTTCAATCTCAAATGGCAAGATAGCTTGACTTACTCTTCTCTATGAATCATGCTATAAATAGCAAAACCATACAACCTTTATGATCCTTTTCAGGAGTTCTAACCTACCTTTAAATCATTCCCAAACTTCATGAAATTATATTATTCCATCCCAAGCTTTATTAGAAAATCATACCATCCTTTCAAGCTCAAGTCTCCTTCGCAAAATATACCATCATGTTAAGAGCAAGCCCATGAGTAGAACAAAAAATTCCAAGTCTCTCAAGACTCATCATCATTGAAGCCAATTTCCTTGACAAAATCAAAGTCGAGTCATCATTCTCAAATTAATTAAGAAGGGGCCAAACTAGTCAAGGCCTATCCCATGCCTCTTTGGCAATATCTCATTATCCTTGAAATGATCAAGCTTCCTTAGAAAAAACACATAATCCCTAAGATCAAAGTCTCTTAAAGCTTGCAAACCATTCTTAGCTTAATCCTCTTAAATTGATGCAACCATGTCAAAAGGCAAACCCTTATCTATGAGCTTGTGATCTCTTTATAAGCAAAATATTTAGCACCATACCTGAGCTAAAACCAACCATCTTTAAAAGAAGTCCAAAGCACCATTGTAGAAAAGCCTAAGTTAACAAACTATCCTCAAAGCTTGAAGCCTTTTAACCAAAAGCCTTCATGATGATGTATAAATCCAAAAGCCTTCATCAATAAGCCTAAGCCCAAAAGCCTTTACTATAAAGTCTAAGCCCAAAAGCCTGCATCATGAAGCCTATGCCCAACAGCCTTCACTATAAAACCCAAGCTAAAAAACCTTCACCATGAAACCCAAACAAAAAAGCTTTCATTATGAAGCCTACTCCTAAAAAGCCTTCATTTATGAAGCCTATGATCTCCTCCAAGGCCAAATCTGACCAAACCTTCCAAATTGATTTCCTTGCCTAAACTTTCCTCTAAGCTAGGATTAGCTTTCTAGCTCAACCTCTTACAAAGTCTAGCCTCCTAGCTTGATCTCTTTGACTTAGCCTTAAGGTAAAACTTGACCAAGCTAATTTCATCTCCCAAGGGCTAAAGACTTAACCTAACCTTTCAATCTAAACCTGACCGAGCCTCTAATCTAACTTCTTATGTAGCTAAACCAGATCGAGCTTTTGAATTAATTTTCTCTAAGGCCAAACTTGACCTAGCCTTCCAAGATGACCTAGTCACGATCTTTTCTAAAGCCAAACCTAACTTAGCCATCTAAAGTAATCACAAACCAAACATTCTCTAAGGCCAAACCTACTTAAGCCTTCGAAGCTAACCAACTTGACTTAGCTTTATTAAATAATGTCCTCTAAGGCGAACCCATAGCCTTTGACTGACACTTTAACCAGTTTTATACTTGGTCACAATCAAGTGTGACCCTACCATCACAAGCTAGTCTATCCGAATAAAATGACCAAACCACTTTCTTTTATCATTCTAAAGTGGAGGCACCTCCCTTCTAAATATTCATCTTTTTGAAATGGAGGCATCTAGGGGTCTTAAAATGGGTCATGACAAGCTAACCTGATTCACCAAATACAAAAAATTTCTGAGTTAGGGTTGAGGCTTAGAGGGTTCATGTTATAAATAGGTTGACTCGTTTATGACGCTACTTAAAATGAGTCATGTAACAGGTTGACTCGCTGACCCGTCACAAACTGTTTAATTTCACGTGTCATGTTGGGTCATGTCAACCCGACCCAACCCATTTATAACCCATATATTTTTTAAAAATATTAAGGGTTAAAATAGTCATTAACTTTACTAACCAATTTAACTTTACGATTTTTTTTCTATTTTTTTTTCTTTTGGATGCACTTGCAACTGCCCAAGCCAAAGCCCAACCTCCCTTTGGAATTGGAGAATGAAGATGTTGATTTACCTTCTTCATCTAATTCTATAATGTGAATCTTTTATTCTTCTATTTATTTGGAAGATTTAGAAGAACTTAAATGGTGTTTAATTAGAGCTTTTATATTTATGTTAATTTGCAAACCTTATGTTATATTAAGAATGTTATTTAAATTTGTTTGATGTTATTTGCTTGGATGCTTGAAGTACATATAAAATATGAACTTTTTTTAATGAATTTATAATTTTAATCATGATTTGAGTTATGAATTTTTAGGTTACAAATGTTATATAGGTTAAAAGGGTTGAGTTGGGTTTATGACTCATACATGACCTATTTAAATAAATGGGTCATGTCAGATTTATGACTCGCACATAATCCATTTAATTTTCATGTCATGTTAAGGTGGAAATATTGTTACACAATTAATAAATGGGTCAGGTTTGTGTTGACCCTGATCGTGTCACCTGAGTAGGTCAATCCGATACGAACACGACCCACGAATACGTTTTGACACCTCTAGAGGCATTTTTCTCCTAAAAGATTAACACTTTTATGCCAAGTTGACCCTGCATAGGTTCAAGGTATTCAATCATTACATAGTCAATGCATTTCAGAGTAGAATAGGTCATTAACAGACTCTTAAATCAAGATGAATCACCAATTCAAATCAAGAAGGATCACTAATCTAAATTCCCAAAGTAAGAGCAATCACCACTCCAAATTAAAAAGGATCATCAATCCAAATTCCCAAAGCAAGATAGATCATCAAATTGACAAATCATCAAACAAAGTTCATAAACTAAGACTAGAACCATCAATTTTGTCAACCAATCAACTCGATCAATCGATTTGTTTTCAAAAAGTAATCTCAACCTCAGGATCATCAACCTAGTATAGGGTTAAATTTCTCTTACAACATTATACCTATCCTAAGATAGCCTAAGGATACATACCTTAAATATGAATTAGGTATCTTCTTTATAATCAGACCTATCCTGTGATAGCCTTAGGATCCATACCTTAAATCTGAATTGGGTTTCATCCTAGGATAGCCTTAGGATATTTCACCTATAAATGTTTGAAAATAAGCACTCAAGCATCCATGTGGTTCCTTTTGCCATCTTTCTCAGTTTCAACCACTTGAATCATCCACTCGCAAATGTTTAAGAGAGATTAGACATCTCTACAGTTCCTTTTTTCCACCTGCTCTTTACCTTTAAAATTCAACCATGCCTTTCACCTAATCATGTCTAAATCCTAACCTATACATCACTTTGGTTCTTTTTTTTCCATCCCTCATCCCTGGATTCACTATCATTAGAATCACCTTTAGGTCAAACTAATTCTGATAGTAGCAGCTGTGAATCTTTAATTTTACACCCTTCTTATCTGATTGGAATTTAGCACCTGCTAAGATTAGTATACTATATAGAGCCAGTATAGGGGTCTCACAAGAAGCACTTAGGCTCAGTAAACAAATCTCTGAAAGTCAAAATTGAAAATCGAGAAATGGTGTTCCAAGAACTGAAACCTATCCTTTTGACCTCAAAACCACCATCAAATCATTTGGGATTAAATAATGAGCACAATGTAACTAGAATTGTGAAAATGAATAAGAAACAAGTGAAAACAAAGAAACTAGCATCCAGCTCGGATCACACATGTAGTGACTGCAATGATTGCAAGTGGCCTTGAGGTCGCCATAAGCCTACATGCGATAACTGCAGGTGCCTTTGGAATAATTATAGGCCCACGTGCAGTCATTGCAAATGCAAGTGTGGAACCAATTTTCTGACTGCACGTCCCACATGCAGAACCGCACTGCACACATGCGGTTATCCCTTGTATAAGCCCAAAATTTCACATCAAAACTTTACAAACTCTTCCCCCAATCTTTTTCTTATATAAAGGGATCCTCCCACTTAGTTTTTTTCACCTTTTGGCTTGCTTGATTAGCTTTTACATTAAGCAAACCATCTTCATAAGTTTGATAAGCCAAGGAGCGAGCTCTCTAGTTTAAAGTTTTCTTTTCTTTTATTTTTCATTTTCACTTTATTATTTTCTCCTTTTTTTGCAAAGTGAATTGGGTGGTGACTTTTTGAGCTGACTTGCTTTACGCCATCTGAGACAAACCTCCACCCGCAGTCCGAGGTAAGGCACTGCTTATCGTCCTAGGTAAGTCATCACCGACCATCCGAGGTAAGTTTCATTTCCCTTTTTTTTTCTTTTCTTTATTTCTTTATTTATTTCATTTTATTATTTCTCTCCTTTGGACCTCATCTCCCTCCAAGGCTCCTTGCCTTTTTTTTTTTTAATTTCTTTTCTACCCATACTCTTTAATTAATCACTTTAATTTGGTTTATGTTAACTAAAATCTGACCTAATTAACAACTTGGTAATTAATGAAATTGGTTAAATCAATTGATTCAACCCTCCTTTTAATCAATGAATCAAAACATGATAAAAGGGTAAGACTAAAACTAACCTCTTTCACCTGAAAGGCAAACTATGTGGATTTTGATTCTCATTCGAAGAGATACATATGCATACTTGTTCCAAGCATCAAATATAACTAAAATAAACAATATTCCCCCTTTTTCACACTCTTCATATAGATTAGGATTTATTTTCTGTTCTCTATTTTATTGTGATGCTTTAGGATTAGTTTGGGAAATGTGTGACTTCATTATAATTCCATGAGGGACTAGAGGGAGTATCCCCTAATTTAGTTTGTATTGTAAATTTAACTCTTTTATTGCTTTTATTATTTTGCTTTATTATGGAATGAATGTCATACATTTAACTATTCACGCATTTATAAACTGTTCATGAAATTTATTTTAAGTCATTTTGTATTAAACTTGCCAAACTAATTTTTTCTAAAATAAGCCAAAAATCTAGTCTCCGAATCCTTTTTGGTTATTGAGGATTAGTGCACTTTTCCTTTAGGATAAAATGAATTAGAGTCATTTAATTGGGTTTTCTCTTAATTTTTTCCCAAATAAAAATAAAATTAAGGTGGCGACTCTAAATCAACTTTCAAAACAACTAATTTGAACACAAGGGTTTCATTGTGAGACTTAGCTCAAATGAGCATTTTGATCCCTTTCAACTGATCTGACCAATGCTCAGGTAAGGCCTTACACTACTCCAAATATTTTTAATCACATATCTAATCCACTCAATGACTTTCGCAACATACTCAAGCTCATTCTTCATAATCAATTGAAGGGTATGTACACAACACCTTATATGGAATGTTTCTCCTCTCAAAATAAATGCATCTTTTTAACTGTCATATAGCAGTGTCATTTGAGGATGCATTATCAACAATAATGTACATGGCCTTGCTAATCTCCCACTCTTTCTTGCTAATCACTCTCTTATGACTCTTAATGACATAAAAATTTAAAACCTTTTTGTGCAGATTTCATTTATTGTTAATGAAATGTGCAGTCAAGCATAAATAGGACAAGTTTTAAATACTTATCCATGTGTCCGTTATCAAAACTCTTTGATAGTGATTGACAATGAATGATTTCATTCTTTTCATGAACAAACAATTTAAAATAGTCTCTTGCAATTGTAAATCTAGATGGAATTACAAATTGTGGATAAATAGTTTTCACAAATGCTTTAATCCCTCTCTCTTAACAAATTTAAAAGGTAATTCATCTTTCATTTCCATTCTAATTAAGGCATCCTTACTAGCTTGCTAGTCAAATGTCCATTAAGTCAGTTTCTTATCCCCGGCAAATCGAAAAGTCAAAATACTTTGACTTTTATCTTTCCCAGTCTTATATGCTTCCTTCAAGACTGTTCTATCTAGAAACTTTTTACAAGTTTCTCTTAGGTGTTTTCAAAGGCTAGAAGTGATTTGGTTACTCTTTCTTTGATAGTTGCTACCACACTAAGCACACTCTAACCTTCTAGTCTCATTTCCCGCATTATCATAGAATTTCTCAAAATGCAATGAAACTCCGTACCTACTTCTTTTACAACTATATGTATTCATGGAGTCAAGATTATTACCTTTTAATTGCTCACAACTATCCATATTTATGAGATTTTGATCCACTTATTTCACTTTGAGGTGTAGGATGGATTGATGGAGTAGCATTGGAATATGTGGTCTTAGTAGGCAATGGCACCATATTTTGTCCCAATTTGGATCTTTCTCCTAATTCCCCTCCTTTTCCACCATTACCCTTCTACCTCTACCTTGCTTCACCATTATCCCTTATAAACATATAAACAAAAAAAAAAAAATAAATTATCATGCAATATAATTGAATTGACATTATAATAAGATGAATTTGACTTACAAAAAATAATTCATTTTCTATCAGAAATAAATACAATACAATTACAATAAATCAAAGAGATCCTAATATGTTAGCCAACTAATTCTAACAAAACAGTAGACCTAGTTATTACAAATTGACTTATCATAAAATTTCAATCACATTGTAGTGTAAGCACTTTAGTACTCAACAAGGCTAGAACTACAATATGAGACATAACATAACAATGAGACAATCACTTTTGGGACATCTAAGCCCATTACATTAACTGACTTGTTCTTTTTGCAGACTCATTATCATACCAATCATCTCTTCTAATGTATCATTGTTGTTTACTCTATTAATAATGAATTGCATATTAACTTCTTCTACATCAGGATCCCAAAATTTAAAAAATCCTCACAATGAAAATACAATTTCTTGAAGACTTTAATATCTTAATTAGTCTCTTTCTCCCATTGTTATACCATTGATTCTTAAATTTAATTAAACTCCCATTAACAGAAGAGCCTCTACCTCCATTTTTCCTATTCAAATTATACCTCATAAACCTTAATGAACTAGACTCCATGGATACTAAAAACTAAAGGAAGTGATATTCAAATGCAAAACTAAAGTCAATGCAAGTCTATTGAGTATTGACTTTGCTAAGTTATTTCAGAATTTCATGCTTTTTATCTATTTGTAAACATATTCAATAACACAAAATTACATACAACAATAAAAAGTTACTATTATATACTCAATCAAGTACAATCAATTCATAACAGTCATATTTTTAGACCTAGAGACAACAATCAAACTTAGACAGATAGTGTCACATTCTTGATAAAGTATAAATCCCAATTTTATTCATTAATTGATTTTAAGTATTTAACTACTTTACAAGTTAAAATTGACATGCAGAAGTAGTAAATCAAATGACATGTGGCAATGAAAATCAAACCCTAAATCTAATTAACAATTTAAATTTGATATGCAGCAACAAAAAAATCCAAAATGCCTAATTAACAAAACTAAATTAAAAATTAGTTACCTTGTATTGGAGTTCTAAGTGGCCATTTGAGAGAATGAGAAAATCTTCCACTTATCCCTAAATTAAAACCCTAATTTGGGATTTTCCTTCTTTGCTTCTTTCTTTTTATTCTTTTTCTTTCTTTTTTTTTTTTCCCAATGAACCCTAATTTAGACTAGTACCTTTTCTTTCTTCAGTCTTCAACTTCAATTAATATTACTATATGGCTTAGAGTTTTTGATTAGCCTTTTTTTCTTGATTCAAGCAAAGTACCAATACCTATTTTTTATTCAATTCAAATAAAGTACCAGTCTTAGATTCTTTGGATTAAACAACAAAGATAAAGAACATCAAAATATTTGAGAGAAATAAAGAGAGATATGTGAGATCTCTTTGAGATACGCGAGAGAAATTCTCATAAGTGAGAGAGTAGAGAGATAGAGAGCATTCTCCAGTAGAGAGAGAGAGAGAGAGCAACGAGATAGTATAGAAATAAAGGAGATTGAAATTTCGAGATGGGAGGGAGACTGAGAATTTAAGAAACTAGGGTTTCAATTTTGGATGAGAGGAGAGGAGAGCGGCGACAGCTAGAGAAAGAGAGGAGATGAAAAAATTTCTAAGATTAGATTAGGTTAGTGGATTAGGATGTTTATATATGGTATATGTTATGTATTATATGTACAATTATACAAAATACACAATTACTTATAATAATAGTATTCGGTTTGGGTCTCAATTCTCTAATTTTGATATGGTTCAGGTCAGTTATTGGTATGGGTATACCCTTATTTCTAGTCCTATACCATATTAAATCATCTGGTTCAAGTCAATTTAGAGATTTAATAGATTCTCAGGAATTTTCCATTTCAATAGTTTTTCTAGTTTGAGTATTTAAGTTGGCTCAAGTAACTCCGACTTGTGCTTACCCCTGCTCTCAACTATTCTATCCTCTACTAAATCCATATTCATAGTATTTTATATAGTCTAGTTAATCAAGTGGCTAATTAACATTATTTTATTTTTCCAAAAAAATTTTATACTATGCATTTGATTATTGAGATTAGAGTATAAATAAAAAAATTTTCTTATTTATTGATCTCTTAGTTTCCATGTAATAATTTATTCTTAACCTAATAAAAAAAGTAAATTTCAAAATTTTACCTAATTCATGAAAGTTGATTGATAATACTATTTTACTACTTAATCCTTAAAAAATGAAAATAATTTACAAAATACTTGAGTAATTATCAGTCCTACATTTAGCCCAATAAAATTTGTGTTATATGAATTTTTTTAATAATAAAGGTTTTTTTTTAGTCATAAATTTAGGATAAATTAGTCTCTCTATTCTCCTGCTATGACTTGAGATTCAATTCTTTTTTTTTTTTTTTTTTTAAAGACTTTTCTTGCCTTCTTCTACCCAAATGAAAACTTTTCGCTGAGCCAACAAGGATGGACTAATTAATTCTCCATGGCCCTCACCAATAATATTATATATGATCTGGTTGTTGTATACAATCACATCAAGACAGCAACAACATTGAAAATTTGGTACTAGATATGTATGTTTCCAAAAAAAAAAAAAAAATTAAAAAAAAATAAAAAGAAAAAGTCAAAACAAGTAATTAGAATCTAATTTCCCCAACTGCTTAAAATTGTTATGTGTAACAATTATTTTTTAGCAAGTCCGCTCAATTATATACAGGAATACCTACCAAGCCTTGCAATTGTGTGCCACACTAAAATATTGATAAAAGTAATATCTTTCTTTAATTAATTTCAGGGAGAAATATTTTTATGAACTACTCCCGATAAGCAAGACATCAATTTTTTTTTTTTGACGTGGACATCAAGTTAATTAATGTAGGTGAAAACTTTAAAGGATGGGTTGGTATCAGTTTTGCAGTACCGATTTATGCATATCTACAAAGAAGGTTACCAAGAATTTTATACTTCATGTTAGAGTTCATTTCAACTTGGTTGTTCTCAAAATTAGTTGTTCAGTTCATAGGTCTTATCAAGGGCGGATATAGAATTTTTTTCTTTTGTTATTATTAAATGTGTAGTTAGCTAGACTCAATTAGAAAATAGCCCATGTCCTAATTATATTTTGTTGTCCAAATTTAATGCTTGCAAAATTCAAGTCCAACCACTTTATTTGTAGTTAAAATAACTTGCTTTTAAATGAGTTGTACTGTATACACATTGTTTTTTCATTTAAATGTGACTCCTTCAAATTTTAATTGCTTTTTATTTATCAAAAATTTGCATACGATACCGTTCCACTAAATTTTATATTTTGATATTTACTCTCAGTCAGCTTTATCTAAATTTTGTATCTGCCCTTACATCTTATATGTTTGCTTGCATAACTTTTCTTTTTAGTTAATTTGTTGTAATATTTTTATATTGAATGAAATTTACATTTTTGTTTAAAAAATTTAAAAAAGAAAAAACTATGCTTGCTTTTATAATTTTACTCTTTTTGTTAATTTGTTGTAATATTTTTATATTGAATGAAATTTACATTTTTGTTTAAAAAATTTAAAAAAGAAAAAACTATGTTTGCTTGCATAATTTTACTTTTTTTAGTTAATTTGTGTAATATTTTTATAGTGAATGTAGGACTAAAGTCTCTAGAAGAAGCAGATGGGACTTTCATTCCAGCGCTTATGCGGAACCACGAGAGAAATCGTGCGGTTGGGCTCTTTGGCAGATGGGATATATTAAAGTTGAAGGTTTTTTTTTATGGTTGGTTTATTTTTAAATAAAGTAATTTATTTTATTTGTAAAAAAAAAATATTTTTTTTTTATGAAAAATAATAAATTTATTTATATTTTTTTGTAAATTAGATTATTTTTTTGTAATTTTTTAGTAACTAAAAAACTTTTAATTTTATGGAAATATGACTTTTTTTTATAAAATAATAATTTTACGAAAAAAAGTTTGTAATTACAAAAAAAACGGCTTTCTTATAAAAAATCATAATCTTCTTATATTTTTTTATAAATTAGACTATTTTTTTATAAAGTTTATAAATATATAAATTTAAAATACTATCTTAATTATTCTAATATTTTTTATTTTTAATTAGTGAAATATAATAACAGATTAATTTAATTATAATACTTTAAATATTTTAATTATATTTATTATTTATAACGATCTTATTGGCTGTAAAAAAATAAAATTTTATATTTTGTTTTAAAACAAAGTTATATAAAAATTTACTTATACGACACTTTTTATAAGAAAATTATGATTTTTTTAAAAAGAATAATATTTTTTTGGAATTACAACATTATTTTTTGCATAAAATTATTGTTTTGTATAAAATAAATTATATTACAAAATAAATTATATTTTCGTAAAATTAAAATTTTTTTCGCAATTAAGTAAAATTACGAATAAATAATTTAATTTACTAAAAAATATAAATAAAATTATAATTTTTTATAAAAAAATTATTTTTTGCATAAAATAAATTATTTCGTTTAAAAATAAAATAACCATAAAAAACGTATAAAGTTAAAATTATGGGATGCTCTGAGAACCATATTGATGCGGTAGTTAATGACGGTCAGTCTTGGCACTTTACTTGACTATATGGAGCTCCAAGAGAGGTACATAGAGAAGTTCTATGAACTTCATCCTTTTTGAGGCATGTCGGAGGCGGGCCGTTGTTGTTAATTGGAGATTTTAATTGTTATGCAAGAAGGATGAAAGAAAGGGAGGTAGACAGATTCCCTGGAGACTTACAATCATTTCTTAATTTCATGGAGAACACCGGCTTAATTGATTTGGAGTTTAAAGGTGCTACTTTCACATGGAATAATCGACAGGTGGGGTTATAGGGTGCGCAAATGGTCAGTTTTGTTTAAAATCGATCTGAGCTGAAAAAATCGAACCTATAATTTATAAAAATCAAATTGAAAAATTCAATTTAGTTATCGGTTGGACTTTTTCTTTTTATTCTAATATATATATATATATATATATATATATATATATATATATATATATATATATATATATATATATATATATATATATATATATATATATGATAGCAGTATGTGTCCTAGGAGCCATGTAATAGTAGATATTAATTTTTAATGGTATAATAAATATATTCATAATATGAAAAGAGTTTCATATTATTGAATATTGTTCTTAAGTATTTGTAAGATGATCATATATATATATATATATATATATATATATATATATATATGATAGCAGTATGTGTACTAGGAGCCATGTAATAGTAAATATTAATTTTCAATGGTATAATAAATATATTCATAATATGAAAAGAGTTTCATATTATTGAATATTGTTCTTAAGTATTTGTAAGATGATCTATTATCAAGTGTTAAAAATATGGGAGATAGATCGCTCTTGTACAAATATTTTAAATATGTTCATGGTCATAAGATTAATAACTGGGCATTATTAATTTTGAAAGACTATCACCTCTATTTATTTTTTATAATCAGTATGTGATACAGATGATTATAGAAGCAATAAGTCTCATACTGCCGGACATATGATGTCAATACAAACATGTAGATATTCATAGAATGAATAGTCGAACTGTAATGTTAGATGATAATAATATAAGGTTTTACTACTTGTCAATTATTTATCATCTAGGTTATAATAGTGCACATAATCCCTTGACTTGAGGGATACTATATCTCATACATAGGTAGTTAGGATTTATTATTGCTTAGATAGACATACTATTCATGTACGGATATATAGTATGTGATAGTTCTAATTTGTTATGTACAGAGGTAAGTGATCACCAAGATAAAATTCATTATCTCGAGTAAACGAGATTAAGATCATATGCTATCTAGTTATTCTTGATAACTAAAACTCTTGGCTAGGATAGACAGATTCACTAGAAAGAGTTTCTAGTAGGAATCTAATCTCATCAAGAATTAGAATTGATATAAGAACATAGAATCAAGCCACATTAGGAATTGACATAAACCATTACCCTAGTCCAGATTGTGATCTTTAATAAAGGGATTCTAGTGCATGATGATTTATGATCGATGGTCCATGTGATGTTTAAAGTTATCAACTATAAATATTCATTTCTAATTAGATAGTCGTGACATGAAATGCTAGCTATCACTCATGACTTATGGACTAAGTGTAAAGTGGGGATTTCACATTAGTAGAGAAAATATTTTCTCATTCCCATTGCTAATTAGACATGAACCTAGAAAGTCACACACCCAATAGTGATCACCTTCCAAATGTAAAAGGTTTACCATAATAATTAATTAAAATATTTAATTAATTGATTAGTGGTAAAATAATTAAACATGTAATTAAATTTACAAGGATCCTGCATGTTCTGATGTTTAATTTATGAAGGTTTCTAGTCAATTAAATCTTAATTTATATATGATGTAAATGAGAAAGATTAAATTAAAAATGATTTGGACTAAATCAAAGATATAATTTTAGGCTTAGTGAAAATTCTAAACACATGAGATGTGGCCAAAGGCCATATGTGATATAGTCAAGACCCAATTTAGGGACTAGAGAAAATTCACTATTCATAAGTCCATGTGATGGGTTTAAGGTTAGAGAATTTTCTACTAAGATTAAAATTATAATTACATCTTTTGGCTAGTAGAAATGTCCATTTTACCCCTAAAGGATAAAATGGTCATTTCACCATTTGAAGAAGCAAAGTTCAACTTTGCCTCTTCACCTAATAAAGGGCTAAAAGGGTGTAATGATCTTTTGCTGTAAAGACTTAATGGTTAAGTCTTCTAAAGGATATAAAAGTTTTGAGTTTTTATGTTGCAAGTAAGTGAACATCATTTTTGATATTTGAGGCTTTTTGAGAGAGAAGTTGAGAGAAAGAAAGGAAAAATGAAGAAAGTGTTTCTTCAAATTTTCTTTTGATATTCAATTCTCTTCTTTGTTTTTTGTGAAAGAACAAATGCTTGCAAATTGAAAATGTGTTTAGTCCAAAATAAACCAAAGAAAAACCTTAACATCCTGAAGGTTTTTGAGGCAAAATCTTGAATCAAAATTGGGCAACTAAGAGAGTGATTCAAGAACACTAAAGAAACCAAGAGGAGACTTGAAGGTGAGCTAGGTGTGGATGATCTAGAGGCTTCACACTTAAGAAGCTCTTTGTTAAAGTAAAAAGGAACCTACAAGAGGTATATGATTACTCTTATTCATTTATGCATTTGTGTTTTACACACAAATTAATTGATTTCTTGAATGGATGTTTGGACCAAAATTGAGTGAAGTGAAATTTTAAAATGTTTGAAATTTCACCCCACCACCTTGCTTCCATTGTTTTGGCTCCACCATTCCTTCAATTGGTATCAGAGCCACTTAATTTATGTGTAAAACCATTGTATATGTTGTTTTGGAGGTTTTTGATTTGGTTGAAAAGGAGTTGGTGCACAAATGTTGTGCTTTCGGATACAGAATTTGCGCCCGGGAATCAAAAATCGTGATCGTGAATTTGATGTCATGCCCTCAAATTTAAGGATTAGAACAAATGTTGTTTAGGTCAGTTTAGAGAATCACGACCGTGAAGGTGGTCATGATTTTCACTGTCTTTGTACCCAATTTTAATTTTTTCCAAAATTATTTTGGATTTATTTTTCGATCAAATAAATTTCTATGACTTAAATATGATTTTGAGCTATAGAAACATTGAATATATGATATTCAAAATGGATTTTTTGGAAATGTTCCAATGATGAACAACATATCTATAAATGCAATTATTGTATATATATGTTTTGTTGTTGTTTGAGAGGCATGGATAGTTGATCATAGATTAGAAACCATAATGTATGATTTCTAATATGGACATGTAATTATTAATTTTATTATTTGATGGGATGTAATTAAATGTTAATTACTCATTTAGGTTGTAAATCAATCCCATTGAGCCTATAAGCTCATTTTGTTTTTGCTATCTCACATTGGAATGCTAAGGTTACTAATGTACATATGGAGATGCAAGAATAAGAAGAGGTTCAATTAAGGAAGATGCCTAGTGGAAGCATGAAGATACAAGTGTTGTAATTTCATGTTCGTAATTTGTTTAACCTAAATCTCATATCCATTCCTTGTGGCTAGGAAGTGGATTCATAGAATCCATGATCATACCTATGTGTATATTGTCCATTTTATGTATATATATATGTGCGTGTGTGTGTGTGTGTGAAATATATGAATGCATGTGATGTATGTTTAAAGTGGATAATGTGCAAAGTGAGACTAAGCAATAAAGCCCGAAAATATTTCAAAGAAAATATCGAGTCATGGTTCTCCAAAGGAGCAATAATTAAAGAAAAATTTAAACACTTCTATCATCAGTTATAGATACATAGGGGTGTTATATTTGGCTTGAATGTTTTCTTGAAGTTATTGTAAAGCATGTGATGTTACAAGTATATGATACATTGTATGTCAATAACGACAATGAGTATCTGAGACATATAATGTTCAAATCATTATACTTATTAGTCGAATAGGTTTGACTTGACTAGTGTGAAACGACAATGTGTATTTGAGGTTGGAAACACTAGGAACCGAATTGATTAAGCCTCACAAAGAGTTGTGATGAACAAGTGTTGTTCATTTGTTATATAATAAAATTCCAATAACGACAATGTGTATCTAAGAAATTTGTGATAATCTAATAAGAATTCAATCATCTACTAGAAATCCACACTAATAGTATTTCTGTTTCCTATTTGGAAGTATAGGATTCACCAAATTAGTAGAATTACCATTTTGATTGAAGACCAAGTCATTATAGTAGCTACACAATTACATAAGTTATTAATCTTGTTTTTTTCCGCATTTTGATAATATGAAATTGACAAACCCTCTTGCAAATATATTTGATTCTTTTAGGCTCACAGGGCCTAAATCTATGTTTGTATTTGAGTACATAGTGTATATATTCAACTTGATTTGTTCTTGGTCTTTTAGAGAAAAGATTACTCCAAAGGAATATATCACTTTAAGTGCAATGGAAACAACATATTGGATGAGGTTGATGCTATATGGTTATTTTATAAGTCAAGGGTTGCAAAAACAACATATGAGCATAACAAGACTCCAAATAATTATGGATCATCTACAAGAGTTGTATGATGAGCATAAATATATTGATTAATATGAGATATTAAGGCAGATATTTTGTTTGAATATGAAGAAAATTATAAAGAAAGAAAAAGGAAAAGAAAAGAAAGAAAAAGGAAAGGAAAAGAAATTATAAAGGAAGAAAAGAAGAAAGTGTTTCTTCTTGATCTTCATAACTTTATTTTTCTTTGTCTTCTCTATATTTTTCATTCTTGTTCTTATTCTTACTATTCAATTACAGTAAGAAATTAGAGAAAAGAAATCAAAGAAGAAAATGTTTCATCTTTAATTTCTTATTCTTCTATTTTCTTATCTAGTATTCTTTATGAAAGAATTTGAATTATGAAAGACCTCTTTTATTTCTTATTAATTTTTAATTAAACTATATTTGAAATTATTTTCATATAATGATTAAATTCATCAAACAACTAGAGAGTCTAGATATTTTGATGAATAATAATTTTCAAATAGTTTAATTCTTCAAATTCATATCAAATTTCTATTAGATGGAAAATGCACTTTAAGGTAATAGAAAAAGTTTCCATTATAAATACTAAAAGGGAAATTGCAAGGGAAAAGTCCATAGATAATGCTATAGTTGACAAAAGAAAATGTTTCTATTATCAATGTTATGAATATTGAAAAAGTAATTGTTCTAAGTATTGTGAATACTAAAAGACAAAGAGAAGGATAAATCTTGTGAAGGTAAATCTATCTCTTGTTACTATATTCCAATGATTCATATAGTTCATATGTTGCTATGATTTATGATATAGGTGCCTCTGTGCGATGTGCTTGATCATAGTAAGCAACAGAAGCATGGAAATTAAATGAAATGATTTTGAAAGATCTAAGAAGCAAAGTATTTGTTTCCAAAGAGCTTTTAGAATAATTCATGATGATTTTAAAAATCATATTTTATATATCTTGTATGTACTTAATGATGATTTTAAAATCATGTTTTGTAAATCATGTATATATTTCATACTTAAACTACATTATTCTGTAACTTCAAGGAATTGTGAATTTCATTACTAGAAAAATGTTTGCATGGTTTATTATAGAAATAAACTTAAGAGTATGAATTATATGTTTGATGTATTATTATCAAGTTAATAATAACAAAATAACTTCAAATGCTTTTATAATGATGGCATAAAGAACAACAATCTAAAACCACTATGATTTCTTTGATTAGTTTGTTTAGCTGAAGATAGGACAACTTAGTTAGATAACATATGTCACTACCCATTGGAGTGTAAACTTATTTCTACTTAGAAGTCTAGTATCTAATGCAAAAACAACTAGATCACCTTTTGTTGGACAAAAGGATAGAAATCGAAAAAGTTTAGAATTTATGCATATAGATGTATCAAAACCATTTGTGAAATGGTTAGTGGGAGTTTTTCCTAATTCATTATATTTACTTATATATGATATTGACTTGTTCAAAAAAAGGTAAATAAAATGAATTGTTCATTTGAATTTTTAAAATGTTCAAAAATTCAAGATGAAAAGGAAAATAAACACTAAGGGTATTTCATGCAAAAAGGGAAAGAGTTTTATAACCCTTTGATTTAATCGACATGGGGAGAACTCGATTACTAATTTTTGAGAGATTCTCTAAATATAAAATTGGTATATAATCATAATTTATTTTGGCAAAACTATATGTGATGGCATACTCAAAAGGATAAATTACAACATATATGATATGATGTAATAGATGATGAACTATAAAACTTTTGTTTATTTCCATATGAAAATTTATAATTAATATCATAATATTCTTAAATAGAATTTTCTTCAAAGTCTATCTAATCCTAATTCATATACGATATGATATGGATAGATGTCAAAATTCTTACTCATAATAAGATTTGAGATATCTAACTTATTTGATAAGTTGAAATTAGACAATTAGAAGATAATTCTAATTAAGATAAAGTTTGTTGGCTATCCTAAAGGTGGTTTAGGATAGTATTTCTATCTTTTTCATAACAAAAAGTTGTTAGCAAAAATATTTTTTTTTGATAAAGTGTTTATCTAAGAAAGTGACATATTGAGAAAGATGAAATGATTGGATGAATGTCATCCAATAATACCCAACCAAATGATCAAACTAAATTTGATCAACCCTGTGAAAAGTCTAAAACTAACTAATTATTTTGTCCTTATAAGCTGCTAAAGGTTTAGTAGAATATTTGATTTTTCTGTAAAATATGATTCCCTTTATATGAATACACAATAGTTGTATATTCATGATGAAGTAAATCATAAGATAGTAAAACATCTAATCTTAAGAAAAATATAATTTACTTTATATGAATGCACAAAAGTTGTACATTCATGATGAAACAAATTATGAGATGATTCTATTATAGCTATGTATGATATAACAATGCATAATGATTATGAGTTTGACATATAAATGTCAATATTAGTTTTGTTTCTCTAGAAAAGAAAACATATCATGGAATAAATCTAAAGGCTTAGAGTCTTAAGAAAATTCCAAAGTATGCAAAACCTTAGTAAGTTGCATCATCCCAAGATGAATCCTTAATGTGCAAAAGGATAGTGGGAGTATCCTCACTTTTAAGTTTTATACATGGATAACATATTAGTTTGTAAAAGTATTAATATATTAAAATTTGTAGAATGGTTTTACCATTACTTTCTTCATTTAGACTTGAGATAAATATTTTACATTCTTCTTAATTCATATCTATAGAGATAGATTGAAGGGAATGTTAAATACGTCTAAGTCAATATTTGGAAAAAATGTTAAAAAAGTTCAACATGATAATTCCAAAAGTTTTATTTCCTAAAATTTCGATATCCACTTTTTAAGAATTGATTCCCTAGATACCTAAAGAAAGTATGGCATGGATTCATTATAGTATGACTACATGAAATCTAAATTATACAAGAGTTGTATAATGAGCCAGACATCGAGAATGTTGTTAGTATGACTTACATATTCTAATCCTATTTAGGATTAAATTATTGGAAATATAATAAAAATTATTTTAAAGTACTTGAGAAGTATTTAAGATTTAATTTTGACATATGAAGAATGTTACTACATAAATGATAGAGAGTCTGTCATTGGGATTGTTGTTATCTATAATGAAGAAATAATTTGCTAGAAAAGTTCTAAGCAAATTGTTATTACAAACTTCATTGTGGAAGCCGAATTGCTAAATAGGATGTTGCAAACAAGAAACTATTTTTGATTCAGCAGTTATGAACTATTTAAGAGTTTCTCCAGTACATCACTGTGAGGCCTCGCCCGAGCACCCAGTCTGATTCACTGAAGGGAATTGAAATCCTCATTTGGGAGAAACATCACGATTGGAACTCGCTATGAGTTCAAAAAATTATATTTTGTAAATTGTTATTTGTAAAAGGAGTCACCACTTTAATTTTGTTTATTTTAGTTGGGAAAATTAAAGGAAAAACCCAATTTAATTGACTTCAAAATTATACCATTTGTCCCAAGAAAAAGCACTAGTCCTCGAATGACTAAAGAGAACTCAGGGATTAGGTTTTGGTTAATACAAAAAAAAATTTAGTTTGGCTTAAATACAAAATAGCTTTTATAAAAAAAAGTTTTTATGTATGCATGAACATATATAATATGATGTATAAAACAAATATTACTTGCGAAATGCATGACAAATATGAGATAATGACAATTATGAAAAATAAAGGAAAACTATTTAAAACTATTACAAATCAAAATACCAAAATTAGGGGATCTTTTCTCTAACCCTTATGGATTCTAGAAAAAGCACAAATTCCCCAAATATAACCTAAACAACTAAAATAAGAAAGAGAGTATTAAAACAATTATAATAAAAAGAATTAAAATTTTGATTTTTATTTAAGAAAAGTAATTTCAATCCTAAACTATGAGAAAAAGGTAATAGAGAGAAGAAGTTATTAATTTTAGTGGAGTTGAATGCCTTAGAGACAGCAAGCCTGCATATCCCTTTGAATTGGAATCAAACCCCATGCAGTTCTTCCTTCTTGTGAAAGAGAGATTTTTAAGTCATTGCCTTTGTTATCATGTTTTGGTTGATTTTAAGGGCTTAGGGGATTTGTTAATTAGATCAGATTTTAATTAGCAAAAATTTAGATCTTTTTAGATTTAGATCTTGAAATTGAAATTGAAAAGGAAAAGGAAAAAGAAAGAACTTTTACCTTTGGCTTCCGTTGGCGAGGAACGTAGTGATATCACGAGCTTGGCACCGGATCTAAGTTCCACTCGGCCTAGTGATATCATGAGCACTCCTTTTGAAAGGACTCTTCAATAGCATGAACTCTTTTCTTGAAGGAAAGACTTTGGATCACCTTTACTTGAATACCACGAATTCCCTTTTTAAAGAAATAACTTGAGTTGAACCTTTTCTTGATTAAGAAGCTTAAAGATAAGATTTGGGGTGATTGGGAAGCTTATGAATGGGGTTTTCAGATGATTAGGAAGCTTATGAATAATATTTTATGTGATGGAGGAGGTTTTGGAATGAGACTTTAGAGATTTGGAGGGTTAGGAAGAAGGTTTTGATAATTGGAAAGCTTAGGAATAGGGTTTAGAAAGCTTTAAGGAGAGTATAGAAGCATATAATTGTATCTCCAAGTTGTTAGGAGGTGCAAGGTATTTATAGGAGGAGTTTGGGGCTAAAAATTTACAGTTTTCGTGTAGGATTCTAAAAGGGGCACGTTGCAGTAACTAGGTGATGGCTGTGGTAACCATAAAGCCCTTTGCTGTTATCGCAAGGCTAGCTGCGGTAGCCAATTGGCCACCACAGGGACCTCTGCGGTAACTGTAGAGGAGGCTTTCAGCCCGTTCTCATTCATTTTTGATCCGATTTGAGCCCAGTTTAATTCTATGGGACCGCTGTATGCGTAGCACATGAATATTAGCAAGTGTCAGGTTGCGGATGGATCCTAAGGGTGCAAATTTAAGGGTTCACAGCTGCCCCCTCATCAGGATTGGCTTTGAGCAAAAGGTGATTCTGATGATAGTGAACCTTGGAATGAGGGATAGTAAGATGAACCAAATGGATGCATAAGTTGGCATCTAGACATGTTTGGGTGAAAATGGTTGATTTTTAAAAAAGTGGTGAAAAAAAGGAACCCCAGGGATGCTTAGATGATCTAAACATTTATGGGTGAAATGATCCTAGGGCTATCCTAGGATGGTCTGATTAAAAGGGATACCTAATTTAGATTTAAGGTATGAATCCTAAGGCTATCCTAGGATGGATATGATAAAAAGGGATACCTAATTCAGATTTTAAGTATAAATCCTACAGCTATCCTATGATGAGTCCGATTAAAAGAGATACCTAATTTAAATTTAAGGTATGGATCCTAAAGCTATCTTAGGATGAGTTTGATTAAAAGGGATACTTAATTTAGATTTAAGGTATGAATCCTAAGGTTATCCTAGGATGAGTCTAATTAAAAGAGATACCTAATTTAGATTTAAGGCATGGATCCCAAGGCTATCCTAGAATGGGTCTAATTAAAAGGGATATTTAATTGAGATTTAAGGTATGAATCCTAAGGCTATCATAGGATGGGTATGATCAAAAGGGATACCTAATTCAGATTTAAGGCATAAATTCTAAGGCTATCCTAGGATGAGTCTGATTAAAAGAGATACCTAATTTAGATTTAAGGTATGAATCCTAAGGTTGTCCTTTCTGGTAGGAGCTAAAAAATGATATTCTTGTTTGGTAGGAATGATGATGACCCTATTTGGTAGGAAAGAGATGATCCATTTTGATTTGGAAGTCTAACTTACAACTTATTCTATTGTGAAATGCATCTCACTATGCAATGATTAGATGCCTTGAACCTGTAAAGGGTCAATTTCGTAGGAGAGTGCTGAGCTTCTAGGAGAAAGATGCCTCCACTTTGGAATGGTGAATATTTGGAAGGGAGGTGCCCCCACTTTAGGATGATAAACGAAAGCATTTTTTTTTGGCTGATTGGCTAGCTTAGAGGTGAAATGGGCATGTCAGGTATGAGGCTAGTTGGTTAATGGCTATTATTTTGGCTTACTAAGAAGTTACTTTGACAGGTAAAACCAAGTATAGCTGGAAGACGTCGAACAGAGTTTAGGTTTGTTCGGTTTGCAATAATGTTTGGCTTAAGGCTGAATTGGAAAGCTTGAATAAGAGGGTCAAGTCCCTTGAGATGATAAGGTTTAGGTTAGGTATAGTTTTGGGGAAGGTCAGGTTTGGCAATTGGCTTGGTCAATTATGGCCTTCTAGTTTTGGTTTTAGGGGAGATTTGTTTAAAAGACTAAGTTAGGTTTGGCTAGGTTCATTTAGAAACTCAGTCTGGTTTGGCTTTGTAAGAGATTAGATGAGATGCTCGGTCAAGTTATGGCCTTTTAGTGAGTTCATTTGGAAGGCTTGTTCAGAGAGATCAGGTTAGGATGCTAGACCTAAGAGGATAATCTTGGCTTAGAGGAAAAGGTTAGGCTAGGCAATCAATTTGGAAGGCTAAGTTAGATTTTGCCTTAGAGGAGATCATGAAGCCCTTTTAGGAGTGGGTTTCGTGGTAAAGGCTTTTTAGGAGTGAGTTTTATAGTGAAGGGTTCTTGGTTTGGATTTCATGGCGAAGGCTTTTTGGTTTGGGCTTCATGGCGAAGGCTTCTAGATTTGGGCTTCATGGCAAAGGCTTTTGGTTTTGGCCTTCATGGTGAAGGCTTCTAAATTTAGGCTTCAAGGTGAAGGCTTCTAGGTGTTGAGGATAGTTTTCTACGAGGGTGCTTTGGATGGCTAGCTTTGACTCAGGTATGGTGCTGTAGGTTTTGGTCACAAGGATACCATAGGCTCATGGATAAGGGTTTGCCCTTTGACATGGTTGCATCAAAATAGTTTGTAGGCTTTAAGAGGCTTTGATTCTCAGGGATTATGTGTTTTGCCAATTTAGTCTTTCAAAGATCATGAGATATTTGCCAAAAAGGTATGAGATGGGCCTTGGCCAGTTTGAGTCCTTCTTGATCAACTTGAGGATGATAGGCTTTGGGAGATATGCCTCGAGTTCTACTTTTGCCAAGGAAACTAAATTCAAAGATGATGAGTCTTAAGAGACTTGGGACTTTTAGTTCTGCCCATGATGAGATTTTGCCAAAAAAAGGGTGGTATGTGACTTGAGCTTGAAATGGTGGTATGATTTGCAAATAAGGCTTGGGATAGAAAAGTTTGGGAATGGTTTGAAGGTAAGCTAAAACTTCTGAAAAGAATTATAGAGGTTGTATGTTTTTGCTTATTGTAGCATAAATCATGGAAAAGAGCGAGTCAAGCTTTTCTGGTTGTTTGAGATTAAAGAGGTTCTTAGAGTGACAATTAATTGGTTTGACTTGATGACACACTAACTGCACTGGCTAGAACAAAGAGCCCTTAGGAATGGCTAAAGGTCTAATGGAGGAAGACAACTTAGGGATCATGGTCCCAAATGAGAGATAGGGATGTGATGGACTGGAGATATATATTAACTCTTTGAACTAAGTGATGGGATAGACTGACAACAAATGATGACGTTATGGGAAGACATGGCCCCATTGTAAGATAAGGGCATAGAAGACAGCATAACTTTAAAGAATGAGCCTTTAATGAGGAAGGATGACTTTGGAGATATGAAACTAGACAGATTGATAATTTAACAACTTTGGACATGAGGGAAGGTGACTTGGATGAGTTTTCTCTCTTTCTCTCTCTCTCTCTCCTTTTTTTTTTTTTTTTTTTTTTTAGCTCTAACTTCTGTCTAAGCTATCCTTTCAGATTTTTCAACTTAGTGAGATTGGATTAATGAAATTTGGGAGAAAGCATTCCACCATGATTTGCTATTTTTCTTCATGTCGAGAGGCTCTAATCTTTGAATTCTGGATTTGACAGAGGTCTTCTTTAAATTTGTCGCCCCTTATTGAGGTGCATCATTTGATTACCCAATTGTGCAATAGGTAATTATATTTACTTGCTTCTTATGCTTCAATTATTTGATGAGAGGTCCTTCTTTGGTTAGGAGCTTGTGAAGTATTTATTGATTCGAGAGAATGAGGACACCCCACATTTTGATCTATGCTAATTGTAGTGGATTTAATCTTTACCCCTTTTTTCTTCATTTTCTTTTCTTTTTCTTTTCTTTTTTTTTTTTAAGGTCATCCATGTTAGACTCTATCAAGGAAGATAAGAAAGTTAATGCATAAATAATAAAAAGAAAACATATATGCATTACTATAAAGGAAACTTTATTATAAAATAACAAAAAAAGGGACTGATATGGCTGACAAAATAAAATAAAATGACAGACTTAGACTCAGACTTTTAGGCTTAGGCTCAGACTCAGACTCAGACTTGGAATTCAACCTTAGACAAGTCAGATTGGCTAGGCTTGAACCCTCCATGTTATGCTACTCAGGATTGAATTAAGGTCTTGGGTCTTGCTTTAGGGAGATGATGTATCCACTATTGATCAGATCCTAGATTCTATGTTTCAAAGCTTTACATGCATTGATTTGGTACCCTGCTCCTTGATGATATTCACAATACTCATTGGGGTGGTAGCTCTTTAGTAAAGGATTAGGAGGGACTTTTGGTTCTAGGGGTTTTACCATTCTTGCCTTTAAAGCCTTCTTATAAACTACTGCTAATGGAACTCCCAAATTTGTGAAAGCCCTTCGTTGAGATTTCAAGGGTTGCCTACTAGTCATGGCAGCTACCTCTATACTCTCTCGCTTGACATCAACAAAGGGAGTGTAGGTGTCCATATCCTTCCATTCAGTAGAGGTAAGGGGAGTAGAGGTATTGCTCTTCCTGTGCCCTTTTTCCATTGTGAGGGTTTGCTCTAGTGCATCAATGTTGAGGTTTAAAGGTTTTTTGATAGCAGAAGAGGTGGGGTTTTCCTTACTTTGAAAAGGATTCAAAGAAGAGGCAAGGTTAGTATCTAAGATTGATGGTATGGCTGAGGCTAGAATGGCATTGGTGTTTGAGATTGAGGATGTAAAATTATGGGTTATGTCAATGGTAGGTGCAACATTGATGGGCTTAGCTTAGTTCAACATTCCTCTCACTTCATCAATGATAAGTTGGCATTGGAAACTCAAAGCATTAGTGAAAACATAAGTAAGATGGGTCATGTAAAATTATGCGTAGCGTATGAATCTTAGCAAGTGTCGGCTGCGGTCGGATCCTAAGGGTGCAAATTTAAGGGTGCAAGTATCTCTCTACTATAATAATAATGGAGCCTTAGCTTATGGCAAGGGAACTCAAGTCTCATACTGAAATCCATAATGTTTCGAAAGGCATTAAGATATTATCAAATCAATTATTGCAATAGGACATTCTAGCCTTATAGAAAATAGTGTTAACTATCAACTTGGTTAATGTATTAACTAAAGTCAAAAGTTAGCAACAATTAAACTTTATCTTGAGAAGATGAGTTTCTAATACTAAGCAGAATAGCTATAATACAAGTGGGAGATTGATAACATTATGTGCCCTAGGAGCCATATAATAGATATGTAATAGTAGATATTAATTCTCAATGGCATAATAAATATATTCATAATGTGAAAAGGGTTTCATATTATTAAATATAGTCCTTAAGTATTTGTAAAAGGATCTATTCTCAAGTATTGAGAATATGGGAGACAGATCACTCTTGTACAAATATTTCAAATATATTTATGGTCATAAGATTAATGACAGGGCATCATTAATTATAGAAGACCATCACCTCTGTTTGTTTTCTATAATTAGTATGTGATATAGATGATTATAGAGGTAGTGAGTCTCATACTGCTTTACATATGATGTCGATACAAACATATGGGTATTTATAGGATGAATAGTCAAATTGTGATGTTATATGATAATGATATGGGGTTTTACTACTTGTCAATTATTTATCATCCAAGTCATAATAGTGCATATAATCCTTTGACTTGAGGGATATTATATCTCATACATAGGTAGTTAGGATTTATTACTACTTACATAGACATGCTATTCATGTACGAATGTATGGCATGTGATAGTTCTAATTTGTTGTGTATGGAGGTAAGTGATCGCCAAGATAGAATTCATTATCTCGAGTAAATGAGGTTAAGATCCTATGCTATCTAGTTATTCTTAATAACTAAAGCTCCTAGCCAGGGCAGACAGATTTAATAGAAAGAGTTTTTAGTAAGAATCTAATCTCATCAAGAATTAGAATCGAGATAAGGACATAGAATTGAGGCACATTAGGGTTTGACATAAACCATTACCCTATCCGAGATTGGGATCTTTAATGAAGGGATTCTAGTGCATGATGATTTATGATTGATGGTCCATGTGATGTTTAAAGTTATCAACTATAAACATTCATTTTTAATTAGGTAGTCATGACATAGAATGCTAGCTATTACTCATGAATTATGGGATTAAGGGTGAAGTGGGGATTTCACATTAGTAGAGAAAAATATTTTCTCATTCCCATTGTTAATTAGACATGAACCTATAAAGTCACACACCCAATAGTGATTACCTTCCAAGTGTAAAAGGTTTACTATAACAATTAATTAAAATGTTTAATTAATTGATTAATGGTAAAATGATTAAACATGTAATTAAATTTACAAGAACCCTAGCATGTCTTGATGTTTAATCTATGAAGATTTCTATTCAATTAAATCTTAATTTGTATATGATGCAAATGACAAAGATTAAATTAAAAATGATTTGGACTAAATTAAAGACATAATTTTAAGCTTAGTGAAAACCCTAACCACATGAGAAGTGGCTTAAGCCCATATGTGATATGGTTAAGAGGTAATTTAAGGGTTAAAGAAAATTCGCTTGGGTTTAGGGGTTAGAGAATTTTCTACTAAGGTTAAAATCATAATTACATCTTTTGGCTAGTAGAAATGTCCATTTTACCCCTAAAGGATAAAATGGTCATTTCACCATTTGAAGAAGCAAAGTTCAACTTTGCCCCTTCATGTAATGAAAAGCTAAAAGGGTGTAATGGTCTTTTGGTGTAAAGACTTAATGGTTAAGTCTTCTAAAGGATATAAAAGCTTTGAGTTTTTATGTTGCAAGTAAGTGAACATCATTTTTGATATTTGAAGCATTTTGAGAGAGAAGTTGAGAGAAAGAAAGGAAAAATGAAGAAAGTGTTTCTTCAATTTTTCTTTTGATCTTCAATTCTCTTCTTTATTCTTTATAAAAGAACAAATGCTTGCAAATTGAAAATGTGTTTAGTCCAAAACAAATCAAAGAGAAACCTTAACATCCTAAGGGTTTTTAAGGGAAAATCTTAAATCAAAATTGGGCAACCAAGAGACTGATTCAAGAACACCAAAGAAACTAAGAGGAGTCTTGAAGGTGAGCTAGGTGTGGATGATCTAGAGGCTTCACACTTGGGAAGCTCTTTGTTAAAGAAAGAAGGAACCTACAAGATGTAAAATGATTACTCTTCCTTCTTCTTTCTATGCATACGTGTTTTAAACACAAATTAATTGATTGCTTGAATGGATGTTTGGACCAAAATTGGGTGAAGTGAAATTTTAAAATGTTTGAAATTTCACTCCACCACCTTGCTTCCACTGCTTTGGGCTCCACCATTCCTTCAATATATATATATATATATATATATATATATATATATATATATATATATATATATATATATATATATATATATATATATATATATATATATATATATATATTAAAGAACATTAATTAATATAAATCAAAAGAATTTTTTATTCCTTCTCCAAAAAACAATTAAAAGAAAAATACAATAATAATAATAATAATAACGATGATGTTGGCATTATATTTTTAATGGGCTGAGAATTATTGGGCCAAATAATAATTAATTAATTTGGGCCCATGTGTTGAGGATTTTGAGCCCATGGAAAAATAGTACCTAGCAGACCTTTGGGAGGATGAGTCAAATTCTCAGTTAAATCTAGAGACTTTTAGAAGAAAAGTGAATTGTGAAGTGCTGCTTAACAAATTTAGAGTAAAAAATCGCCACCATCATAGAACATGGGGCTAAAGTACAGCTTGAGGCAAAATAAAAGATATGGTGGCTTAGTGGATAAATGGAGATGAAATTTAGGAGAATTAACTACTTGCCATCACTATATAAACAAAAAGACTCTACAGAACAATGGACCAATCAACAATAAATCAATCAGAAACAACAGTCAATAGACAAATCATAGACTACAAATCATAGACTACAAGTCTATCAACTTTTCAAACTTCTACAACTTTTACTTTTATTCATTTTCAAATTGTCCAAGCCTCCATGGATTTTATTTATTTTTATAGTCCCTGCAATTTATATCATAAAAATCTTTGTATTCAACGTACTCAATAGTGTAATAATACAAACTAAAAAGTTACAAATTCACATTTTTCTTAGTTTCTTGCATGACAATCGGTGAAGTTGCATTAGTGAATCTAAGTTCCTTAAGAGACCATCGTTCCTTTGTTTCTTTCATAATCGTTTGATTAGAAGTTAGGTATGGGTAAAACCCCCACAAGTTTCTAGCATGCTCAGCATTAATTTCAACCAAAAGGACATTCAACAATCTTTTGGCATGCTTAACACTGCTCTTAGCCAAAAAGAATTATCAACAACATTTTTTGGCATGCCAGTGGGACCTTGTCATGCAATGGTGCTAAGAAAGAATAGTAAAGATAAATAAAATGCTGAAATGACTATATCTCAGGATGCAGAGGAAGTGGTTGCAATAGCAACACTTGGATACATATCTCAAATGATTAAGTGAATTGAAAAGAGTAATAGTCCTTTGGAAAATAACTGATCTAATGCATCATATTTCTCAAGGCATTGATGGATGCCTAAGTTCCTTAGAAAGTAACAAGTCCTACATGGACAAGAACATATGTCTTATGGAAAAAATCATGGCAGATATCAATACTCTATTGGAGCAAGTGATATCTAGGCAAACCCTACCTCTAGTAGGGTTGCTTTTAGTCTCAACTAGCCCATAAGATGAGCCTCTGAAAAATGCTTAGAGTTGGTGGAGTCTAATAGTGTACCTCTAGTGGAATGCCAACCTGTATTACAATAAAGTAAGGAGATTCAAGTTTGTCAAACACTACAATCAATATCGGTCGCCCTTTCAATGGCAGGCCTACACAATTAACACCACAACCATTACTTTTACAACAAGTACCATAACAGTTCCAAGGGCATACCACCCCAAAGACTAATCTTGTAGGATACAATGGGGATGAAATAACATATGCACAAACCTCAGGCTCAGAAGGCAACCAAAGGGTGAGAGTAGGAATTCACATACCTGGTGGGATGGCTGCTCAATTTCCTTTAGTTCCTTTTGCTCCTTTTGCACCTCAAATGAATTTGGAGGCTATTAGAGATACTATATAGGAATTGTATGCTCTAGGTTTATGTCAAATTGGCAGGCCTGAGTTCCATAAGCCATATCCCGTAGCCATCAATCGGGAAAATCCTTACTCAAGGGGATACCAAATATGAGACTTCACCTTATTTTCTGGGGAAGATGTATTTACAATTCAATGTGAAGAGCTAGTAAACTATGAAAACTTTGATTTTCATAAACTAAGGTTATTCTCAAATTTCTTGAAAGGCCAAGCATTTACCTAGTATTCAATATTACTAAGGGACTCAATTTATTCATGGCAAGAAATGGAGAGGAATTTTCATACCTAGTTTTTTAGAGCTGAGCCTGAGGTTTATGGTGTTGAGCTGTTAAGGATGACTCAAAAGAGTAAAGAGTCTGCTGATCTGTTCATAGCCCGCTTCAAGAAGATAAGAAGTAGATGCAAAGTCTTCTTGCCAAAAATTGAATTTGTGAAGATGGCATAAATGGGGCTTGACATTAAGCTTAGAAAGAAATTCGAATGAATGGAATTCCAAGATGTCTATAAGCTAATTGAAAAAATAGCATAATTTGAGGAATTATTAAAGGAGGACAACATAACAAAGGACAAAGCTATAGGGACTTACTTTCAAGTGTGAACCCTTAATTTTGCACCCTTATCATCCAGCTACACTTTAGTACCTACTAAGTTTAATGCGCACGTTATGGCGGTCCTGGACATCTAAATTTTTTAGCATTAGTTATGTTGCTATCCGGACATCTAAATTTTATAAACCCTAAACCAACCAATCCCTATAAAAAAAAAAAGAAAAAAATAGCTGTGTCAAAAACTGATGCAAATTCGAGTTTATGGCGATGCGGATCCGCGCCACCCATGTGCAGCGGCCATGTCTCTTTGATGCAGCCAGCCACACCGCTTTAATGCAGCTACCGCATTAGGACAGCACATATCTGCATTGCACATAGCGCGGATCTGCGCTGACCACCAGGTTCAAATTCTAAAAATGCCCTTCTTTTTCATTTTTTAAAAATATTTTTAGCCCTATCCTTTTTGTCTTTTCACATTTTCACTTTTCAAATCACCCTCACCTTATTTTTCTATAATTAGCCCTTCTATTTCCTCATTTAAAACACATCTTGAGTTAGAGTTGATAGCTATCTTCTAATTCCTCTCTCTTTCTCCTCCAACCATTCTCTAATTAATTAATTAATCTTTTTAGTTAATTAATTATCTCACCCTAACCAAGTTAATTAATTTTTTTAATTAACTAAAACTTCTTTTTTTTAAAAAAAATTAATCACTCAATTAATTAATTAATTAATTAATCTTTTTAATTAATTAATTTATTCATCCTTTTCATCATATTAACTAGTTAATTAGTCATTTTAATTAATTAATTAATCTCACAATCAATCCAATCATCCGATCCCAATAAAATGGAACTTCGGTCTGGTAAAACCCTCTGCCCACCAAAAGCCAAGGTATCAGCCTTTCTGTCTCACCCATAAACCCAAATCAAATCAAATCAAATCAATTTGAATAACTCCTAAACCCCTCCACTTAATCATGGAATGAACTACTTGAGTTTTGATCCCCATTTAATGGGGTACGTAGGCACGTTTGGAATCTAAATCTAAATCCCAATAATTCTCCTTTCCCCCTTTTTAATTAATTTATGGATGTTTTATTTTCTCCTTGTACTCATACCATACTCATGCATTAATTGTCATATAACATTTGTCATTCATTAAATTAATTTTTAAATCAAATTAAACTTAACAACCAAATTTAGATTATTTAAAACCAAAAACCTAGTCCCCAAACTCAACCTGGTTCGAGGCTAGTGATTTTATTTATGGTTAAATTAATTAATTAAAATTAATGAATTGGAGTCACAATTGGGTTTTTTCGTTAATTTTTCCATTTAAAAATAAATTAGGATGGCAACTCTCAAAATCATTTTCAAAATTAATAAAATCTAAACCCGAGGGTTCCATTGTGAGTCTAAACTTAAATGAGCATCCCAGTTCCCTCTAGTGGATCGGGCCGGTGCTCGGGTGAGGCCTCTTATCAAGAAGTGGGTACCCAAGAGTCTGTTGTTACTAACCTTACTAATTCTAGATCCCAAGTTTGTTTAGTGCTAATGTGGCCACCACCAAAGCCCAAGAATGCTTGGAAGACGACTTAGACTTCTTCGATGCAATACACATTTGATGTGAGCAAAACTAAAGAAATCTTTAACTTCCTCCTCAAAAAAGACTTCATCACTTTACCCTGCATACCTACAAAATAAGAAGTCAAGGGAAAAGAGTATTGTAAGTATCACAACTCCTGAAATCATACCACTAATGAGTGATGGTCTTTTAAAAATGTAATCCAAGATAGAATCAGTAAAGGGATACTCAAGTTCCTTAAGAAAAAGAAAGAGACTATGTTGATTGATAAAATCCCTTTCCATCATGTGGCTATTGTCAATACTATTATAGTGGATCTTTATGCCCTAATTAAGGAGGAAAAGAAAATTTAACAAAGAGCATATGAGGGAAAGGCAAACTAAAGATGGGTTCCTAATAGTCTCAATGAGGGTCAACTAGAGATTAGGCAAGACCCTTATGGAAAAAAGAAGAGCTTGCTTTAAACTCACCTTCCCCATGTTGCTATCCAAAAGAGACTATCTGAGAATACCAAAGGGTTGCCTAAGGGTCTTCATGAAAATTTGGATAAGAGTTTACACCAGAGTCTATATGATATTCTACATAAAGGGCTGCCACAGACTAGGTCATATTGCAACATGAAAAGTGAGAATCAATCTGATACTCAATACTTATAGTTCAGTACACAAAAGAGTTAGCCTGGAATTACCGAGAGTTTGCTTAAGGGTCTACCTTCAATCTTGCATAAGAGCCTTCTTAAGGGATTACTAGAGACTAGACAAGACTTTAATATAAAAAAGGAAAGTTAGTCTAAAACTCACCATCACCAAGCTAGTATCCAGAAAAGGTAGCCCAGGATTACTAAGAGTCTGCCTAGGGATCTTTACCAAAGTCTACATTAGAATCCTTTAGTGGTCTACTAGAGGCTACGTCAAATTTCAACATGAAGAGGAAGAGTCTACCTCAAACTATTTGCCCACCAATTGCTACTCAAAGAAGATAGCCCAAGTTTGTATTACCACCTATGGAAGTCAAGGAAAATCAATGGCACCTTATTTGCCATAGAAAGTTTTCATAGCTTTTTACTAAAACCCAAAGAGGAGGCTTCAAATAAAAAGGGCAACTATAAGAATGGAGGCATCTAGCACAAAAGGAACAAAATAAAAAAAAAAAAAAAAGTGAAGCTATAAAGAATGTACCTATAGACTTGGAGTTTGTTGATATCACAATACAAGAAGTAGTACTAGATATCAAAGTAGGCCAACTTTGTGTACCTCTGAGGTATTCCATGGTAGCCATCACTTTGTAATTTCATTCCAAAGGTCTGAGGATAAAGAGCCTAAAGAAGAAATGAAGACTCAAGGGGCAGCCACTAAGAAACATACTGTGTGTAGTGGAGTGACCATTCAAGCTACAAAACCTCGAGTTCCAAAAAAGGTAATCTTTGAGAAGCTTGCTAAAAGGATGTTAAAACACATTAAACCCTTATATATTAAGGCTCATTTCAATGAGATGTCAACCTCTATAGTCTTAGTAGACAATGGGTCTACTATCAACATCATTCAATTGAGAATGACTTTAGAATTTGGAAAGATTGAAGATGACCTCATAGCTATATATGTGTTTATCTTAGCATTTAATGGGAAGGTCATAAAGACATTAAGAGTCTTACACGTGGAGATCTGTGAACCCTCAATTTTACACCTTAATCATCCAAACGCAGCCTTAGCACTTGTTGAGTTTAATATGCTATGCAGAGCTATTACAGTGGTCCCACTAACTGGTTAGTAGGCAGAGGTTCAGGGGCAGCACTCCTGAAAGAAATTTTTTTAGTTTTCAATTACATTGCTATTGGACATTTAAATATCCTAAACCAATAACCAACCTCTAAAAAAAAAAAAAAAAAGGAGATCTAGAAAAACATGCCAGCGCCACATGGCACGCCACACAGCAGGCATGCAGTGCTGCATGCCAGGTGTGCAACATGCCGCAAGTGCCTGATGCAGAGTTGCACAGGGCGCTGCAACCTTTTGATGCCAGTAGGCCCCTTTCTGTGCAGGAAATGACCCTTTTATCCCTTTTAGTATAATTTTCAGCCCTTTCTAGCCCTACCCCTCATTGTCTTTTCACATTTTCACTACCTAAACTACCCTCATCTCCCTTTGCCTATAAATAGGCCATTCATCCTTCATTCCAAGACATCCCTTGAATTTGAGTAGATTGCTATCCTCAAATTCCTCTCTTATTCTTCATTCAATCACTCTTTAATTAATTAATTAATATTTTTAATTAATTAATTACCTCACCTTAGCCAAGTTAATTAATCTTTTTAATTAACTAAAACTCTTTTTTTTAATCACTCAATTAATTAATTAATTAATCTTTTAATTAATTAATCAATTACTATTTTTTCAAAAATCATTCTTTTTTTGAAAATCAAATTAATCATTTTTCTCAATCCACATTTCATCCAAATTAATTAATTAATCTTTTTAATTAATTAATCCATCTATCATTTTCATAATATTAATTAGTTAATGAATCTTTTTAGTTAATTAATTAATCTCCCAATCAATCCAATTACCCGATTCCAATAAAATGGAACTTCGGTCCTGTAAAACTCTCTGCCCCACCAAAAGCAAAGGTATCTCCCTTTTCCCTCACTCCCAACACACCCAAACCAAAATCAATATGATCAACTCTTAAACCCCTCCACTTAATTGTGGAATGAACGACGTGGGTTTTGATCTCTATTCAATGGGATACATAGGCATGTTTGGAATTTAAATCCAAACCTCAAATCTAAATCTCAATCAATCTCTTTTTCCCTTTGTAATTTGTGGATATTTCATTTTAATTTTCTCATTGCATTCATGTCATTTTTATACATTTAATTAATTGTCATATAACATTTTTCATTCATGAAATCAATTTTTCTAAAGTCAAATTAAACTTAAGAGCCAAATTTAGATTATTTAAAACTAAAAACCTAGTCTCCGAACTCAACTTCACTCAAGACTAGTGATTTTATCCTTGGGTAATTAAATGAAAATTAATAAATTGGAGTCAAAATTGGGTTTTTCCTTAATTTCCCAATTTAAAAATAAATTAGGATGGTGACTCCAAAGGGTTCCATCGTGAGTCTAAACCTGAATGAGCATATCGGTTCCCTCTAGCAGATTGGGCTGATGCTCAAGCGAGGCCTCATAAGATCCAAGTTGGAAGACCTCCCTCATAGCTCTCTTTGTGGTAAATTTCACTACCAACTACCATGCCCTAATAGGAAAGGGATTAGATTCATATCAATTGGTATGTGTTGTCCTCACTTCACTAATTCCTCCTATTCTAGAAAGGGGATGAGGTAGAAATAGTGTGGGCTGATGGAAAGCCTTTCAATGCCTCCATAAATGTAATGGATACAAGATTCTATGATGGAAGCTTTGGTCCAATTCTATTTTAAATGTAAAATTAAATATGATGGGCCAAAAGTACTTATTATGGCAAGTAAAGAGGATTGCCGACAATAAGTTTAGAATCTCCTTCAAAAGTCTATGATCGTGCCTTATTGTAGGAGGCTAACCACTCAACCCATCATTGAGGAGGTTGATGATTAATTTCACCCAAGAGGAGAAAGTGGTAGCTACAATTGAATTGTTGAAAGCATAAGTACAGCAAGCTTTGGACAAGCTACTAGCAAAAGAAGTTTAAGATACTGCAGGGGCTGAAGTCATCTTTGAAAGGGAATAGTCTGAGGAAGTAGAAGAGATCCAATTGCATGAATTGAAAAATGCTCCACCTAAGTTGGATAATTCTATGACTAAAGTCTGAGACCCTTTAGAGAAAGTCAACCTAGAGACTCTTAAAAAGCCCAAAATCACCTACATTAGTGGTATACTCCAACCTATATTGAAAAGAAAAATAATTAAATTATTACAATAGTTCAAAGACTGGTTTGCTTAGGAGTATAATGAAATGCCTAGGTTAAGTAAGAAGCTAATAGAGCACCAATTGCCTATCAAGCCAGACTATCATCCTTACCATCAGCCCCCTAAGAGGATGTTAAAGGATGTTGAGCTTTAGGTAAAGGAAGAAACTGAAAAGCTACTCAAATTCAGGTTTATAAGACCTACCACATATGTTGAGTAGCTTTTCAATATTGTTCTTATAATAAAGAAAAATAGGAAGCTTAGAGTTTATGTAAACTTTAGAGACTTGAATACAACAACTCTCAAGGATATCTATGTCATGCCAATTACTGATATGCTTATTGATACTGCAGCCAAACACAAGTTACTTTCCTTCATAGATGGTTTTTCAGGCTATAACCAAATATTCATAGCTCAAGAGAACATACCAAAGACTGTTTTTAGGTGTCATGGCTCTTGAAAACTCTTGTATAGGTTTACTATGAGCCTTTAGGAAAAGCAATTGCAAGGGTTGACTGTTAGCCATAAAACATTTAAAAAATTAGGAGTGAGCTTGAAACTCCACTCTAATTGTAGCCTTAGTGAAATACCTAATTGAGATTGGGGAGTAGATGTAGAAATAGTTAACACCTGAACCACTACAAATTTTGAGTGTGCAATCTCTCTATCCTTATCTCATCTTTTAAAATTTAAATTACCTACCAATTCAACCTCTTTTCTTGGTGCATTAGGGCTGACAAGTGGTATCAAACCAAAAGTATCACTTTCAAAGGCATAAGTGTATAATTAAAGATCAACATAAGCAATGAAGGGATTAATCATCACAAACCTCACTTCAATGGCACCGACTATGCTTATTGGAAGCATAGGATGGAGGTCTACCTTGATAGCAATCTTATTAATGTGTGGGATTATGTGCTTAAAGAATGGAAGCCTCCATCAAAGATGGTTGATGATGTGGAAGAATTAATTCTAAGAGAAGAATGAGTGGAAGCATAAAGAAAACCACTGGGAAGAATAAAAGAACAATGGTGATTCTACTAAGTTCTTTATGAAGAGAAAAGTGTGGTAAATTCCAACATTATTCAAGTGCATATAGCATTTGGCGAACGTTGGAGAACTACCATGAAAGAGCTAAGCAAGTTAAGTTTAAAAAGATCCAATTGCTTACAACATAATATGAGCTTTTCAAGATGGAGCCCAATGAAAAGCATCACCGATATGACAAATAGGCTTTGAGCCATTGTCACTAGCTTAAAGACATTTAGAAAATGTATTCCTTGGAAGATATCAATCATAAGATTCTTAGAGCACTTCCAAAGAAACACTATGAAGATAGAGTGGCAGGTATTAAAGAAGCAAATGAAGATATTGGCAAGCTTGCTATTGATGTTCTCATTAGGAAGCTTCTCACTCATGAAATGACAATAGAGAAGGAAGAGCCACAACTAGAGAAGGAGAAAAAGAAGTCACTTGCTCTTAAATGCTCATCAAAGGAGTAACGTAATAGTGAGAGTTCAAGTGAATCGAAAGAGAGGAAAGATGAAGATGAAGAGCTAGCAATGCTCTCAAGAATGGTCAAGGAAATCATCAAGAAAAAAAAAAAAAAAAAGAAAGAAAGATTAGAGACCCTTTGGGAGATCATCTTCTAACTCCAACTCCAACACTCAAGGAAAAAAAGGAATGATATAACTTGCTACAAATGTGAAAAGCAAAGGCATATCAAATCCAATTGTCCCAAAAATAAGAAGAAAAATAAATGGGACAAGGAGAAGATGAAGAGCTTCAAGGCTACTTAGGATGATGGCTCATCGAGTGATGAAGAGGATGATGAAATTTCCAACCTATGCTTCATGGCCTTAGAGGACTCTTCAAATGAGGTGTACTCTACATCCCATTCTTATGATGATGAAAATTATGATGATGAGTTGCATGATATGGATAAGGATGAGCTAGTGGAAGCTATGTCTTTAAAATGTAAAAAATATCATTCTAAAATAAAATTTTACAAAGAAAAACATTCAAAACTAGAGGAGAATTTTAAAGAATTAGAAAAAAATATTTTGAATTTGAAAACCTCCAATGTAAGTCCAAAAGGCTCATTGGAAGAAATTTCTTCTAAAGCCTCATCTCTTAATGCCTTACATAAAGAAAAGAATGCTTTAAAATTAGAAGTTGAGGAATTAAGATTTTTTATTTCTAAATTTAATAAAGGGAAGGAAGTTTTAGACACCTTTATTATGTGTCAAAGGCCACCTCCTGTGGAAAATGGCTTAGTTTTCATTGATGGCTCATCATCTATATCCTCCCCTACCATATTTATAAACATCACTACTCCTCAAACCTCTAGCATTGAGGTAATTGACAAAGGAGTGAAAGCACACACTAAAACCCCTCAATCTTAAAAGTGTTTACAAAGCTCATTAGTGAAATGTCCATGAGCAAACCGTGCATACATTTATCAAAAAAAACATGCACAAAAACACATAAAATCACAATGTAGTTCTTATTCTTATTCTTGTATACATCATGATAAAGTTGTGATGAGACCAAAATGCCATAATAAAATGGCAAAGCCTAAAATGTCCTTTAGGTCAAAGCTTAAATTCCATTATTGTATGAAAGATGGGCATATAATTATGCTTTGTAATATTAGGAATGCTCATTTGATACTTGAGGATCCTTCTAAGTTAACCCCCAAGGACCCAACTATGCTTGGGTACCTAAGCAAAAGTGAATTTATTTTCATGTAGGTGTGACTTAAATCCACTATTAAGGAGAACAAATGGCATATAGATAGTGGATGTTTAAGACACATGACAAAAAATGCAAGCCTCTTTATCAATTAAAAAGAAAAGAGAGGTGGAAACATCACATTTGGTAACAATGCCAAAGGTAAGATAGTTGGCATTAGTACTATTAGTAAGGAAGGATGTGCTTTAATTGAAAATGTGCTTTTAGTTGATGGCTTAAAATATAACTTGTTAATTGTGAGTGTGAGGCCTCGCCCGGCCTGGTTTGCTAAAGGGAATTGAGATGCTCATTGTAGTTTAGACTTATGATGGAACCCTCATGTTAGGATTTTGTTGATTTTAAAAATAATTTTTAGGAGTCGCCACCCTAATTTATTTTTTAAACTAGAAAATTAAGGAAAAACTCAATTGACTCCAGTTCATTTATTCTCAATTAATTTACCCAAGGATAAAATCACTAGTCTCGAACCAAGTTGAGTTCTGGGACTAGGTTTTTAGTTTTAAATAATCTAAATTTGGCTCTTAACTTTAATTTGACTTTGAAAATTAATTTCATAAATGACAAATATTATATATTAATGCATGAGCATGGTATGAGTGCAATGAGAAAATCAAAATGAAACATTCACAAATTACATTAATTAAAAAGGAAAAAGGAGATTGATTGAGATTTGGATTTAGATTCCAAACATGTTTATGTATCCCATTGAATGGGGATCAAAACCTACGTAGTTCGTTCCACAATTAAGTAGAGGGGTTTAGAGGTTGATTGGATTGATTGACTTGACTTGGGTTTGAGAGGAAAGGATTGATAGGCAGAAGGTTTACCAAACCAAAATTTTATTTTATTGGGACTGGATGATTAGATTTGATTGGGAGATTAATTAATCAAAATGATTAATTAACTAATTAATGTGATCAAATGGATGGATGGATTAATTAATTACTTAATTAAAATTACCAGTCATTGTCGTTAGACTCAAAATTAATTTCAAAATATTTGAGCAGTAAGTCTGAGAGAAAATCCAATCAATTTTGAAAAAATATTGTCTGGTATAGGAGGTCCGGTCAGGATAGGAAAGGTGTCAGATTGTGCCAAGAGTACTTCAGTCAGTTTTGAAAAGTTCAAAATTAATTTTGGAGGTGCTAAAATAAGGGTTAACAGCTGCCCCCTCAACGGAATTGGCTTTGAACAAAAGGTGATTCTGATGATAGTGAATGATAGGAAGAGGTGCTATGTCAGACTCTAGGCTTGTGTGTTCTTGTTAGGTTCTTTGAGAGGAGGCCCTCTAGGACAAATGAGGTTTTATCAATGGCTATCGGTCCGACCTTGACGTTGGATGTAAGAATGATCTTGGTAAATTTCAATTAAGGTTATCTACTCGGCCCTAATGTTAAAGGTAAAGATGATGTAGGATAAATCTCAATCAAGGTTATCTGTCTGACCTTAATATTGGAGATAAAGATGATTTGGGTAAATCTCAATTTTGATGATAGTGAACCAAAAGAAGGGGTAGTATAAGGAACCAAAGTGATGCCTAGGTCAGTGCTTGGACATATTTGGGTAGGAAACATGATTGAAAAAGGACAATGGTAAAAAGAACCACAGTGATGTTTAAGCAATCATTTTTAAACATTTATGGATGGAAAATATGGTGAATGGATGAAAGTGAGAAAGTGGACCAAAGGGACATCTAAGCTGGTGGCTAGATATTTTTGGGTGAATTGATGGATTTGGATAATATATGGAAAGTGGAACCATATAGATGTCTAGGTGATTATTTCTAGACATTTATAGATGCAATTGATGGATTGGATAGAAAAGACAAAAAAAAGAACCATATGAATGTCTAGGTGATCGTTTCTAGATATTTATGGGTGGAAGAGAATTTTGAACAAGATAATTTAGTGAAAGGAGAGCCTCAACCTATGGCGAGCCGACTCGAAAGATTCTGACAAGATTCTAGTAAAGGGAGGCTGTCGACCTTATGAACTCTTAATTTTACACCTTCTAGTATGTGTTTGGACCTCAGAAGCACTTAAGTTCAGTGAACAAACTTTCAGAAGCCGAGAACTCTCAAAATGGGAAAATCAAAATATTTCTTTTTTATCTTTTGAACCCTTTCAAATCATTCAGAATTGAGTAACGAGTACAATGCAACTAGAATTGTGTAAAACAGACAAGAAACGAGCAAGAACAGGCGAAAATGAGAAAAGTTGAGGAATCTACGCTATTGCCGCAGAGCACTCTGCTGTGCCATAGAGCCTTCTGTGGCACTGCCGCAGAGGCTTTTGCGGCAACAAAAGTGTGTTTCAGTTTTTTCTGCAGTCCCACATCGAATATGAACAGCTTCTATGCTTCAGACCTCCTCCTATATATAAAGGGCCTTCCCACACTTCAAGACACCAACTTCTAAAGCTTGAAAAGCAATAACTTCAAGCAAAATGCTTTGCATTTGCTCCTTGCTTTGTAAAGCGAGTTGGGGGATTTCTCCTTGATTCCTACCCGACTAGTTTAAGACTTTTCGCCTACCTGTTCGAGGCAAGTCTCTTGCCCAAGGCTCATGTTCGTTGTGTGGAGAAGGTGAAATTGCATTTTGGTGGTCCAAGGCTCGTGTCTCTTGCATGGAGAAGGTGGAATTGCGATCCGGTCGTCTGCTTCATCCACTCTACATCCCCAAGCTGCGAAAGCATAAGGTAATCTTCTTTTCCTTTCTATTTGGTTATTATCTATTTTAGTTAGTTGATTAAATTGATTCATTTAGGTTGCTAGCTAATCAACTTAGTAATCAATTAAATTAATTAATTTATTCAACCCTCTTTTAATCAATCAATCAAAACATGATAAAGTGGCTAGGCTAAACTAACCTCTTCGCAAGAAGGGAGAACTACGTGGGTTCTGATTCCTATTTAAAGGGATATATAGGCATGCTTGGTTCAGGCATCAAATTTGATTAAAATTAATCAACTATCCCCTTATCACCTTCTTTACTTACTTTTGTGTTTGTTGCTTGCTTTATTATTAGGATTAGTTTGGGGAATGTGTGACTTTCCTATAATCCATAAGGGCTAGAGGAGGTATCTCCTATGTTTGAGATTTTATTTGTAATGTTAACTTTATTTTGGATTATTACTTATATTTGTTTTTGGAATCAATGATCATACATATTATAAATTGTCTATGCATCTTAAATTGTTTATGAAATATATTTTAAGTTACTTTTATATTATTTGGCTAAACATGTTTTATTAAACTGAAAACCTAGTCCCCAAATCCGCTTTGGTTTTGAGGCTAGTAATCTTTTCCTTTGGGTAATGATGGAAGTCAAATGGGTTTTTTTCCTTATATTTTTCCAAATAAAAATAAATTAAGGTGGCGACTCTAAAACAATTTTCAAAGATAAGCTCGAGGGCTTCCTCGTGTGTTCTTTCCCAAATGAGATTCCCTTTAGCGGATCGGACTGGTGATCAGGTGAGGCCTCACAGTTGGCGACTCCACTAGGGACTAACTTTCTTTTAATAAAAGAAAAAAATAAGTGGACTACTAATTAGTTTAAAAAGAGTTTGGCCTTTTAATATGATTGCGATTTTGCATGCATCACTTGCATAGGCTCTTTGCCATTCAACCTAGATTTAGGAAAACAATGGATAGTGAGTAGCATTGAGTGGATAACCCTCCTTGGGTCTATTCGCCGATAGTGAAATCATCCACCCCGCGATGAGTCCTTTGATCCTTTCAAAAGTATAATGAGTATGCACGTATCGTTGGACCCACGTGAGGTTCCTTGACTCACATGTGGTTAGGTATATCGCTGCTCTAGTGTGACAGGTACCCAAACCAAGCTACCTTGGCCCTTTCATGTAATGAACTTAAAACTTGGACCTTAGGTTATATGTACCATAATTAAAACCTTGCATCTTTGCATTTTCATGAAATGTTTTCCTCATATATATCATGCATCCATATTGTATAATAAAACATACATTCATCTTAAGTCTAGGTCAAACTTTGAATCGAAGAAGGGTCAAACATTCTTATCCCCATTCAAATACCTCCCCAATAAACACTCTCACCTCTATTCCATTCACCTTTGCCCTCACAAACCTTAATCCATAACCCAAAACCTTACCCCTTTACCTTAGCCTTTAACCTAAACACCAATACCCTAACCCTAAACCTTACCCCTTTACCTTAGCCTTTAACTTAAATGCTAATATCCTAACCCTAAATCTTACCCCTTTACCTTAGCCTTTAACCTAAACACCAATACCCTAACCCTAAACCTTACCCCTTTACCTTAGCCTTTAACCTAAACACCAATACCCTAACCCTAAAACCTTGCCCTGTTACTTTAGCCTTTAACCTAAACACCAATACCCTAGCCCTATAAAACTTCATTTCCCTAGCCTTGACCTCAATCACCTTTAACCTTAAACACTATTACCTTAACCTTACCCAAAATGTCTTCATCGTAAATTGTAACCTAAAAACATCTCTACCCTCCTCTTACCTATACATTGCCAACCTAGCCATGAGACACTGTCGCCTAACATCCTTGGCCTATTACCTTCAAAACCAATCCATTACCCCCATATTGACAAATGCCTATACCCTATACCCCAAATCATCAAGACACTACCCTAAGCCTAATAGCTTTAGCCTAACACACTACCCTAAGCTCAATAACTTTATCCCAACACACTACCTTAAACCCAATACCCTTGGTTCAGTCTATTACCCGAAGCCCAAAACATTTACCCCATCATACATTAAGTCAAAAAAAAATGGTTAGCCCATTACACAATAGGAAGCCTTTTCTCTTAGGATCTGCATGTCTATACCTTCATCACCTCTTATGTTCCATACCTGTTACTTACCTTGTTGCTTTGATTTGAAGGTACTAATGGCCCACCCGCTTGATATAGCTTCCTTGACCACACTTGTGACCAAAGTACTTAAGAAGTAAGAAGAGCATTGCCAAGCTATCCTAACTACTCAGCAAGCCTAATTTGAGGGATAAAGGCAATTCATCATTGAGGAAGTTCGAGCTATGATTAACCAGGCCACCCTTAGCCATCCTAATCCAAACTTTATCTTAAACTCAACCAATCCTAGCCAAATTTGAGCCAAACCAACCCATATCTAAACTAAGGTCAGGAAGTTTTCTCTTATCCAAATACTAGATTGCTCATAGAGAAGCTTGAAGCCATGGAAAGAACCATCAAAACCCTAAAGCACTGTGATGATCTAATTGATGTGGACAGTTTAACCTTATTTCCTGATGCCATGCTCCCTCTTAAATTCAAAATGCCTGAATTGGAGAGATTTGATGGAACCACTTGCCCCAAGACCCATCTGAAGATATATATAGGGGCAATGAAACCTTTAGGAGTTAGCGATGAGCTCCTTGCTTAACTGTTCCAATAATCACTAATTTGTGTTACTAGAAGATGGTTCTTTTCACTAGACAAAAGTAAGAAAAGGACATAGGATGATATATGTTGTGCCTTTGTTGAATAATATCATTATAACAGTGAAATGGATGTCACTAGGCATGACTTGGAAACCATCAAGCAACTTCTAGAGGAATCTTTCTCCATGTTCCTTACAAGGTGGAGGACTAAAGCTGCTCAAATGGTAAATAGACCAATAGAGCAAGAACAAGTGGACATCCTTGTCAAGAATCTACTCCTAGCTTACCGAGCCCACTTGTTAACCCAATACCTACCCACTTTTAAGGCTTTGATTGCAACTGCATCAAAGGTTGAAGATTGCATCCAAAGTGCATCATTTCAACCTGAATTCCTCACCACCGACCTTAACAGTGATGAAGAACCCAAACCTAATTCAAACCTACCTTACCTTAGCCCCAAGTGGCATGACATAGAAGAGTTTAAGTTCAACTAATCTGACCTATTTGAGATTGAATTCCAATTCTAAGTCTAAATCTCCAAGTCTGAGCTTGAGTCTGAGTCTAAATCCTAAAGTTTGAGTCTAAATTCGAGTTTGTGTCTATCATTTTATTTTCCTTTTCACATATTTTTCATTAATCATATCAATTCCTTTTTATTATCTTGTAATAAAATTTTCCATTGCAATAAAACATCCACATTTATTTGTGAACTTGTCTTTTCTTGTTTTAAACATGGATGAGCTTAAAAAAAAAAAAAGAAAAAATAATAATAAAAAAAGAGAGAGAAAAATGAATAAGTCCACCACAATTGAGGTGCCATCAACAATTGCTTTGCCAGCTCCTAACCAAAGAAGGTCCAAAAATGGACCTCTCATCAAATAATTGAAGTACAAAATCAAACTATACACCTCAACATGGGGGCAATAAGATTCATCAAATCCAAAATTCAAAGATTAAAGCCCCTCAAAGTGAAAGAAAGCAACAAATCATAGTGGAATGTTTTCTCCCAAACTTCATTAATCTAAGCTTACTAAGTTGAAAACCCAAAAAGGGCGGTTTAAGCAAAAGTTAAAGCAAAAAGAGAGAGAGAGAGAGAGAGAGAGAGAGAGAGAGAGAGAGAGAGAGAGAGAGAGAGAAATAAAGCTCATCCTAGTCATTTTTCTTCATATCAAATCATCTTTTCGTCTCATCTCATGTCTTCAAAGTCATCCTTCCTCACTAGAGGCTCATTTTCTAAAGTGATATTGTCTTCTACGCCCTTATCTCATAGTGGGGGCATGTCTTTCTAGGTCGTAATCATCTGTTGTTAATCCGTCTCGTCGCTTAGCTCAAAGAGCTTAGGCATAATCTCTCACATTGCTAGTCTGTTATGTTCTTATCTCTTATTAAGAGCAAAATCCCCAAGTTGTCTTTTCTCATTAGTCCTTCAGCCACTCCTTCGGGCATTTCCTTTCATCCTGTATGTCTTCTACATTCAAGCTAATAAAGTGTCACTCTAAATATCTCTTTGATCTCAAAACAACAAGATTAGCTTGGCTTGTTCTTTTCTATGAATCATGCTACAGATAGCAAAATCATACAACCTCCCTGACCCTTTTCAAAGTTTCCAACTAGCCTTTGAACCATTCCCCAACTTCAAAATATACCATTCCATCTTTTCAAGTTCAAGCCTCATACCATCCTTTTTTGGGCAAAGTCTCATCATCTTCTAAGAGCCAAGCTTATGTGCAGATCCAAAGATCCTAAGTCTTTCAAGACTCATCATCCTTAAAGGCAACTTTCTCTAGCACAACTAAAACCAAGTCATGTCTTGCAAAGCTTAAGAAGGGCTCAAATCACTTAAGTCATCCCATATCTCATTAGCAAAACCTCATCATCCTTGAAAAGACCAAGCCTCTTTAGCAAATTACATCACCTATAGAGTCTGATTGAGTCAAAGCCTACTAGCCTTATGATAGGTAAGAAAATCTGATGCATCCATATCAAAAGGCAAACCTTTATCCATGAAGCCTGCGACCAAAACCTTTAACACCATACCTAAGATAAAAGCATCCATCTTCTAAAGAGTTCCAAAGCACCCTTGTAGAAAAGCCTTCACCATAAAGCCCAAATCAAAAAGCCCTCACCATGAAACCCAAGCCCAAAAACTTTCACCATAAAAACCACTCCCCAAAAGCCTTAACTATGAAGCCCAAGCCTAGCCTTCACTATAAAGCCCAAACTAAAAAGCCTAATCCTAGCTTTCACCATTCACAAAAGACCATAATCTCCCCTGAACCCAAATCTGACCAAACCTTCCCCAACTAATTTCCTAGCCTAACCTTTCCTTTAAGCTACACCTAACCAAGCCTGAGGCAAAACTTGATCAAGTCTTCCGAATAAACTTCCCAAAGGTTGCAACCTGACTAAGTCAAATTCCCAGACTTGACTAAGCTTTCCACATGAACTTCTCCAAGGACAAGCCCTATAAGTTGACCTTCCCCAAACCTTCCAATCTAATCATCTCTAAAAATATGACCTTCTTGATCCAGCTCTCCAATTCAGCCTCAAACCAAAGTCAGACCTATCTAAACTGAACAGCTCAATCTTTTCCAAGACCACACCTTGCTTCTTCTTAGGCCAAACTAATAGCCATTAACCAACCAATCTCATACTTGACATGCCCATCTTCACCTCTAAGCTAGCCAATCAACCAAATGACCAAACCATTTTCCTCTATCATTCTAAAGTGGGGGCACATCCCTTCCAAATATTCACCTTTCTAAAATAGGGGCATCTTTCTCCTAAAGATCAACACTTTTATATTAGGACTGACCCTTCACAGGTTTAAGGTGTTAGATCATTGCATAATTATCTAGCATTTTTTGCATTGAACAGGATCATGAATCAAGGCAAATTGTTAAAACTCTCAAAGAAAGACAAGATCATCATCATCATTCCTACCAGATAGGTTATTACTTCATCGATTCTTACTAGATAAGGTCATCTTTATCCTACTAGACAGGATCACCACTTCATCGATTCCTACCAGACAAGGTCATCTTTTTTCCTACCATATAGGATCACCACTTCGTTGATTCCTACCAGACAAGGTCGTCTTCTTTCCTACCAGACAGGAGCTATTGCTTTCTTCCTAATGCTCTCAAATATACTAGGGGCATCCTCTTCATTCTAAAGTTCACACTCATCAGAACTTTCTAATGCTCCTAAATATATGGGGGCATCATCTTCATTATAAGGTTCACACTCATCAGAATTTTCTGCCGCTCCCAAATATACTAAGGGCATCCTTTTCATTCTAAAGTTCACACTCATCAGAACTTCCTGCCGCTCCCGAATATACCGGGGACATCATCTTCATTCTAAAGTTCACACTCATTAGAATTTCCTGCTGCTCCCAAATATACTAGGGGCATCCTCTTCATTCTAAAGTTCACACTCATCAGAACTTCCTGCCGCTCCCAAATATACCGGGGGCATCCTCTTCATTCTAAAGTTTATACTCATCAGAACTGCCTACCAGACAAGGATAATTCTGATGAGGGGGCAGCTGTGAACTGTTAATTTTGTACCTTCCAGTATGTGTTTGAACCTTAGAAGCACTTAGGCTCAGTGAACAAACTTTCAGAAGCTGAAAACTCTCAAAATGGGAAAATCAAAATATTTCTTTTTGGCATTTGAACCCTTTCAAATCATTCAAAACTGAGTAACGAGTACAATGCAACTGGAATCATGTAAAATGGACAAGAAACGAGCAAGAACGGGCAAAAATGAGAAAAGTGCAGGAATCTATATTGTTGCCATATATCTCTGCAGCACTGCCGCATAGCACTTTACGGTGCCGCAAAGGCTTTTGCAGTAACTGAAGTGCATTTCAATTTTTTCTGCAGTCCCACATCAAATATGAACAGCTTTTATGCTTCAAACCTCGTCCTATATACAGAGAACCTCCCCATACTTCAAGACACCAACTTCTAGAACTTGAAAAGCAATAACTTCAAGCAAAATGCTTTGCATTTGCTCCTTGCTTTGCAAAGCGAGTTAGGGGGTTTCTCTTTGATTCCTACCCGACTAGTTTAAGGCTTCCTGCCCGCCTATTTGAGGCAACTCTCTTGGCCAAGGCTCGTGTACGTAGTGTGGAGAAGGTGAAATTGCATCTGGTGGTCCAAGGCTCGTGTCTCATGCGTGGAGAAGGTGGAATTGCGATCCGGTCGTCCGTTTCATCTACCCTATATCCCTAAGCCACAAAAGCGTAAGGTAATCTTCTTTTCCTTTCTATTTGGTTATTATCTATTTTAGTTAGTTGATTAAATTAATTCATCTAGGTTGCTAGCTAACTAACTCAATAATCAATTAAATTAATTAATTAACTCAATCCTCTTTTAATCAATCAATCAAAATACGATATAGTGGCTAGGCTAAACTAACCTCTTTGCAAAAAGGGAGAACTACGTGGGTTCTTATTCCTATTCAAAGGGATACATAGGCATGCTTGGTCAGGCATCGAATACGATTAAAATTAATCAACTATCCCCCTATCACCTTCTTTACTTACTTTTGTGTTTGTTCCTTTGCTTTATTATTAGGATTAGTTTGGGGAATGTATGACTTTCCGAGAACCCATAAGGGCTAGAGGAGGTATCCCCTATGTTTGGGATTTTATTTGTAATGTTAACTTTATTTTGGATTATTACTTGTATTTATTATTAGAATCAATGATCATATATATTATAAATTGTCCATGCATCTTAAATTGTTCATGAAATATATTTTAAGTTACTTTTATATTATTTGGCCAAACATGTTTTATTAAATTGAAAACCTAGTCCCCGAATTTGCTTTGGTTTCGAGGTTGGTGATCTTTTCCTTTCGGTAATGATGGAAGTTTTTTTTCTTATATTTTCCCAAATAAAAATAAATTAAGATAACAACCCTAAAACAATTTTCAAAGATAAGCTCGACGGCTTCCTCGTGAGTTCTTTCCCAAATGAGCATTTTGATTCCCTTTAGTGGATCGAATCGCTGCTCGAGCGAGGCCTCACAAACCTATAGCAAGTCGACTTAATAGATTCTAAAAACATTTTGATAAAGGGAGAGCCTCGGCCTATGGTGATTCGACTCAAGATATTCTAAAAAGATTTTGATAGGAGGAGAGCCTCAGCCTATGGCTAGTCGACTTGACAGATTTTGATAAGATTTCAATAAAGGAAGAGCTTTGGCTTATAACGAGTCAGCTCAACAGATTCTAACAAGTTGGTTGTGCCAAAGGAACTTGGGCTTCTGAATGTGAGGGGTTAGGCCTTTCGAAAGGCATGAAGGAACTCTGCCTAGAGTAAAGGGACTCTAGAAGTCACACTTCATTGATTAGATCTGGAAAGGTATCATTTAGCTTCATAAAGACACTAGTCAGATTTAAGAGGTGTCAGTTAGCTTTGAGGAGGTATTTGTCAGCTTTAAGAGATGTTGACGAGGTTATTAACTCAACTTATACATGATGGTGCATGATTGCAGATGATTGTATGGATGTTAGTGTATACATGATGTATGCATGTTTCAAAATTCATAGACCTTTTATTTGACTTCTATGCCTTGCATTTTCTATGATGATGTCTATAATGGATGATTGGATAGATGTATAAGGGTGGATTCACTCATTTTCTTTGTAAATGCAATTTTTTTCATGTGACTTTTGTGTCTGTAGAGATATGCATTTGTGGACTAAGAAACTTTACAAAGTTTAAGAAACTCAACTTGGATTGGTATGGGATATTTGCCATGGTGGTTTTACAAAGAGTTCAAGGGGTTGCTTTAGGTTTTGGAATATGGTGGCCCATGTTTTCTGTTTTGGTGCTGCTAAGGACGAGTTGTGCCTATTCTTGAGGAGTTCGATACTATGGCTTGGCTGCAATCCAAAGGTAGTTATGGTGATGCCAAGCTTAAAGTTTAGCATCTCCTGGATTTTTCAAGAGTTTGTTTTTTTGGGATTTATCTTAGGATGTCGCAACCCAGATGATGGTTGGTGATGGTCAAGTAAATTTGACTACTATGATTGAGAAGTTCCATGATCCTGGTAACCAAAGAGATATGAGGGGGACAGAGGCTCAACATAAGGGCCTTAATTTTCTGTTTGAGTGTCAAACATAGGTCTGTTGATTGGGGTGATGCTAGAGTGGCAGATGGAATAGAAGCATTTTGTGGTTAGAGATGTGTTGACAAAGACACTGATGAGCCTTGACTACTTTGTTTGGGATTTAGAGAGATGAATTATTTTGCCAGTTATTCACCAAGTAAGAAAATTTTATCTATTCTTACCCTTTCTGTTGGGGGTGCTTTGTGGGTGTCTATTTTAGGTTTTGGGTTATATTAGAAGTGGGACTGATGGATCATTTTCGGGTGGTAGCCTCTACTTTTCAGTCTGCACATGTTTTATTAAGACTCAGTTAGAGGTCGGATAGGATGGTTACTTGTAGTTTGCCTTCAGAGGACACATTTTTAACACTGCCAATGTTAAAGGATTATATCTCTCTTAACTGGGGGCCATGGGTATCGAGTGGTTTGCCTGTTGGGCTTGGTTTAAATAACTTTCCATTAAGGGATAAGGGTCTTAAGGAAGATGAGGCAGACTCAGGATGTGCCCTAGTTTTTTTTCTTTTTGGAGTCTATGCAGATCATAGCTCACATTATTAGAGCTATCAGGTGGTGGTTGACTGAAGAGTTATAAGTCTATTTATTTTGGGATTTCACTTGGGATCATAGAGAGGTATGCCAGGTAGTTGATAAAGGTGGTTTGGCCAATTGAGAAAGAGTACTAGGCTATCCTACTGAGGGGAATATAGAATGATGCAACTGAGAAAAGAGAGATTGTATGAGGAGCCACTAGTAGCAAGAGGACTGCAACACAAATAGAGGGGGTGACTCAATCTTTAAAGGAGACTTGGGGATCTACTAGGAGTGCATCACCATAGGTTGTAGTAGTGACTCAAACTACAGTGGCGTTGATAAAGAACACTGTGACTGCAGGGACATATGATGATGCTACAGTGGTGGTTCAAAGAATGATTGCTACAATTAGGGAAAAAATAGGTACTACAGTTTCTGAACTATAGAGTAGAATTTTTTTTAGAGCAGTTTCAAAACTACTGATACTCAAAAAAGGGTTTTTGATACTACTATGGTGAGTAGTTCTGATTTTGTTAGTACTTTTACTGCTACGACAGAGAGAGCTATAGAGATTTGGATGAGAGGTGTGCGCCCACTTGACAAGATTATGGTAGACTCTGATTTTCATAAGGATACAAGAGATTTACATCTCATAAGGTAGAAGAGGACTGGCTAGACCATGACTTTAAATATGACCCCTTTTTTTTTTTTTTTGCTTTTTATTCAAAATAATTACAAGTTGACAAGCCTACATAAAATAGGATAAGCTATAGATGACATTGAAAGGGCTATCCTTTTTTTCATAATGATGGGTTTGTATTTTGTAAGATTTGATTACCATTTAAATGAGAAATCTTTTATTTTTGCTCTAATTTTTGCCTAACCCGCTCTTTCAGGTTTTCAACTTAGCAAACATTCTTTTCTTCTTCTTCTTCTTCTTCTTCTTCTTCTCTCTTTTTTTTTTTTTTTTTAGACAAAAGAATTAAGTGAATTATATACTAGGCACAAAGAAAATGAGAATGCGATATAAATAAAATAATTTGTATTATAATTTCAAATGCACCCCAGTCGGGCTGCCTACATATCCTTTATATCACTTTTCTATCAGTTATTTCTTTTAAGGAGAATCAGGTCCACGTAGCTCTGATTACATATGCATGAAAAATAAAAATGAAAAGCAAATGTTATCTTTGGATTATGTATTGTTTCAGCTGATCCAAGTTACTAGGATGGGAGAATTCGTTTCAGTCCACATTCGTGAAGATGGTGCCTCCATTGGATAGGATCTTCTTATACTATCCAGCCCAGTTTAGTTTGAACTTCCTCTTGGATAATGAATAAGGGCTTTGGATTTCTTTCAGAACTGGATTTCCTTCTTACAAACCCTTATCTCTCACCTTCTTGCTAAAGTGCCCGACAAGTCTCTATTGATCATCCTGAATTTTGTACAGAGCATCCATTCTCTTCTTCATTAATGGTATTCAGTTGGTCATGATACCTTTTGATCTATTCTGTCTTCATTCTTTGCAGCTTCTCCTTGACAGGTTTCTTATGTGCGTAGGTGGGGATCTCATAAACTGTAATGCTTGGAGCATCCCTATCATGTCTTCGTCTTATACAAAACAGCTCATGAGCCTTTCCACTACTGCCATGCAAATGCAATGTATATGGTTTTTTTATTCTTTTCCTTTATGCCATAATTAATTAATCCTTTTGCATTTTTCATTTCTTCATATTTTTCATTCTTTTTTTTTGTTCTTTTTTTTTTTTTTAAGATGTTCCATTTAAAAATGAATTAGAAAACAAATTAAAGCAAATTAGAAAGTTCAAACTTTTTATTGATAAAAATCCCATTATGAGTACATTAAAGGATAAGCCTAGAAAGCAAAATACAGACTTAGAAGAGCAATATCTGACAGACTCAAATTCAAAGAAACATTTAATAGAAAATATACTCAAAAGGTTCTGACTCAGACTCAGGTGACTTAGACATGGACTCGAAAGACTTGGATAGGGGCATAGCAGCTCTGGCTCTCTTCTCAAAATACTTGTTATTGGGTAGAGCTTGAGATGATAGAGTGAGCTCGGTGGTTGAAAAAGGATTGGTGGCAATGTTAGGCTTTGGGTTTGGGAGCAATTATGTCTCCACTATTAATGAGGTCTTGAATTTTGTGCTTAAGAGCCTTATATGCATCAGTTTTGTGCCTTGGCCCTTAATGATAGTTGCATATCTCATTGGCATTATATTCTTTAGGCAAAGGGTTTGGAGGAGGTCGTGATTCTAAGGGCTTAACCATATTAGCCTTTAAGGCCTTCTTGTAAATAGCGCTGAGGGGCATGCCCAGCTCAGAAAAAGTCCTCCTTTCGAACCTCATTGGTTAGTGATAAGAGACAACATTTATCTCTCCTTCTCTTTTGGTAGGGGAGTTGGTGGTGTAATTATTGTTCTTATGATCCCTCGAACTAGAGGATTCATCTTTGATTTGTCCCAAGTTGAATCAAATCCTCAATCTTAGAGGTAATGGCAATGAGAGCTTTGAAGCTGGAGAGGTATTGAGTTTGTAGATGAGCCTAATATTGGGGGAGGATGTTTTTGATGATGATGTCAATTTGCTCTACTCCAAATGGACGGTTCACCATTTGTGCTGTTTTCGCCCTCCACCTTATAAGGAATGCAGTGAAGGACTCTCTTTGTCCTTGCCTAGTGGTTTCTAAATCTTGGCGGGTGACATCGACCTTAATGTTATAGTGGTATTGCTTGACAAAAGCATTGCAGATATCATCCCAAGTTTTCTTATGATTTTGTCTAAATTTAATAACCACTTAATAGCAGCTCCGGTCAATGACTATTGGAATAACTGAGTAAGGAGCTTATCATCTATATCAAAGAGTCTCATGGCACCCATATACATTTTGAGGTTAGTTTTGGGACATATGGTGCCATTAAACTTGTCCATGACTGGCATTTTAAAGTTTGGTGGAACCCATGCATTTGGGAAGAGAGCTAAAGAGTCGACATCGATCATGTCTTCGTGCTTTTTGACATTCTTAAGTGTTCTCTCCATGGCCTCAATTTTTCCATCAATTTCTTAGCTTTGGGAAAGCTAAAAAAACTCCACTTTGAAAAGGATTCATAGTGGGAGAGAGAGTGGTTGTATTCAAGTCCACGACATGAGAGGTTGGAGTTACAGGTGCTTTCCCATTATCAGTGAGATTGATAATGAGAGGAGTAAAAGTTAGGGCATGGCTAGTCCCGGCTTAGGTAGATGCAGGCTCAACACAAGTAGGAGGGGGAGTAACAATGGCATTGGTCATTTCCTTGACCTTATTGATGATGGACTAGTATTAGGAGTTGAGGGCATTGGTAAAGGTGGTAGACTGGGCGTTAAGAGCATTGGTGAAAGTGTAGGCTTGGGTCTTGAGGGCAGTGGTAAGTGCAGCTTGAAAAGTTTACTCTTGTTTCTTGAGGAGATTGATTAAAAAGGTGCTCATTGCATCTTGGTCAAAAGAGTTGGAGGTGTTGGCCATTGGCACCTTGGAAAAAAGAACAAAAAATGGTAAGAATACAGAATTTGTGAAAAAAAAGGGAAGGTGTATTGGGAAAAAGATTCCTTCCACATGGTTGGTCACTGGGTTTAAAGGTTGACAGGGTGAGTGTGTGAGGTTGCTATATTTTTAGGGTGACGGACCACCGATTTGGGGTTTTACCTTGTCGATTTCTCATACTATGTACGCATGGCGATGTTGTGATGTATGCCAAAAAAGGTTTCATGGGTATATGCACAAATATATCCATTATTATGGTACATGGAACCTAGGGTAAATGTTAGGGTGACTATATGCAAAAAGGTGAAGGGTGGTTTGATTAAGAGTCCTTGTCCTACTAGAGCATTGATATACCTAACCACATGTAAGGCAAGGATCCTCGCGTGGGTCTAACAGTACTTATTGCTCGTTACACCACCAAAATGATTGGGGATTCATCATAGGGTGGAAAGCTTTCGCTATCTCCAACATACTCAAAGAGAGTTGTCGAGCCAATGCTACTTACCATCCAAAAGTTTTCCTAAAGCTAAGGTTAGACAAGGAGCCTTCATTATGCAAAGTAATGTATGAAAGTCAAATTACACTTAATTCAAATAGAGATTATTTTTGAAAATTTTTTTTAACCAAATAGTAATCCTGTTATTTTCCTTTTATTAAAAAGGTAGTAATAGTCCCTCAGTGGAGTCGCCAGCTGTGAGGCCTCACCCGAGCACTGGTTCGATCCACTAGAGAGAATCAGGATGCTCATTCAAGTTTAGACTCACGATGGAATCCTCGGGTTTGGATTTGGTTGATTTTAAAAATGATTTTTGGGAGTCACCACCCTAATTTATTTTTAAATGGAAAAATTAAAGAAAAACCCAATTAACTCTGATTCATTTATTTTCAATTGATTTACCCAAGGATAAAATCACTAGCCTCGAACCAGGTTGAGTTCGGGGACTAGGTTTTTGGTTTAGATAATCTAAATTTAGCTCTTAACTTTAATTTTACTTTGAAAATTAATTTCATGGATGATGAATATTATATATTAATGCATGAGCATGATATGAATGCAGTGAGAAAATCAAAATGAAACATTCACAAATTACATTAATTAAAAATGAAAAAAGGGATTGATTGGGATTTGAATTTGGGGTCTGGATTTAGATTCCAAATGTGCTATATACCCCATTGAAGGGTGATCAAAACCCACGTAATTCATTTCACAAATAAGTGGGGTGATTTAGAGTTTAATTTGATTGATTGATTGATTTGATTTGGGTTTGAGAGAAAAAGGTTGATACCTTGGCTTTTGGTTGGCAGAGAGCTTTACCGGACCGAAATTCCATTTTATCAAGATTGGATTACTGGACTTGATTGGGCGATTAATTAATTAATTAAAATGATTAATTAACTAATTAATGTGATGAAATGGATGGATGGATTAATTGATTAAAATGATTAATTAATTAATTTGGATGAAGGGTGGACTAAAAAAAAGATTAATTTGATTTTGAAAAAAAGTGATTAATTAATTAATTAAAAGATTAATTAATTAATTAATTGAATATTTAATTTTAATTTAAAAAGGATTTTTAGTTAATTAAAAAGATTAATTAACTTGTTTAGAGTAAGATCATTAATTAATTAAAAAGATTAATTAATTAATTAGGGAGTGGTTGAAGGCAGAAGAAGAGAGAAATTAGTAGATAACTATCAATACTAACTCAATAGATGCTTGAAATGAGGAAATGGAAGGGCTACTTATAGGAAAATGAGATGAGAGTGATTTGGAAAGTGAAAATGTGAAAAGATGAAAAGGATAGGGCTAAAAAATACTAAAAAAAATCATAAAAAGGGCATTTTGGTCAATTTGACTCGGCAGGCTTGACAGGGCGGCGCAAACGTGAAAATCCTGTCAATTTCAAAAAAATATTGTCCAATACAGAAGGTCTGATCAGGATAGGAAAAGCATCAGATTATGTCAAGAATACTTCGATCGGTTTTGAAGAATTCAGAATTAATTTTGGAAGTGCTGAAAGAATGGTTCACAGTGAGTCAATTATATGATAAAGGTAACAAAGTCACCTTTGACTCTAAAGCATGCATTGTCACTACTATAGTTAATGACAATGTGGTGTTTAAGGGTAAAAATGAAGACAACATATACATAATTGACTTAGATGATTTATCTAACCAAGATATTAAGTGTTTCATGTCTATTAGTAATGAGTTTTGGCTTTGGCATAGAAGACTTGGACATGTTATCATAGACCTTTTCCATAACTTAAGCATGGATGAGCTTATAGATGGATTGCCAAAGATCAAATTTTCAAAGGACATGATGGACCTTGTCAAATGGGGAAGCAACACAAACCATCTTTCAAGTCAAAGAATGTTGTAAGTACTTCTAGACCCCTTAAACTCATTCATATGGATTTGTTTAGACCTAATAGGGTTGCTATTCTAAGTGGAAAACACTATACATATGTGTTAATTGATGACTACTCTAGATTTATTTAGGTAGGTTTCTAGGCTCATAAGAATGATACTTTTGATGCTTTTAAAAATTTTGCAGAAAGAGTTCAAAATGAAAAAGGATATTTTATTTTGAAAATTAGAAATGATCATAGGAATGAATTTGAAAATGTGCTTTTTGAAAACTTTTTTTTTTTTTTAGAATATGGTATTTCTCATAATATTTCAACACCTAGAACATCATAACAAGACGGTGTTGTAGAGAGAAAAATATAACTTTAGTTGAAGTGGCTAGAACTATGCTTAATGAATATGCTCTTCCCACATATTTTTTGGTGGAAGCCGTAAATACTTCTTGTTATATTGCAAATCATGTTTTCAAGAGACAAGTTTTAAACAAAACTTCTTATGAGTTATGTAATGGAAGAAAATCTAAGATTTCATATATTGAACACCAAGTGTTGTTTGAACATTAAGAATAACCTTGGAAAGTTTTCATTTGAAATCATTGAAGATATCTTTCTTGACTATTCCACCACTAGCAAAGCTTATGTGATCTTTAAAAAAGTCTATGGCTATTGAAGAGTATATGAATATTGTTTTTGATGAATCTAGTAAACTTGATCTTAGGTAAAGTTCTTTGGTTGATGATCTGTGCGTAAGTTTGAGAAACCTAGAGTTGATCATGATGACAACCCAAAGGAAGAGGAAACTAAAGAAGAAAATCAATAAGATGATGAAGATCAAACTCAATAAGAGGAGGATCATCCTCAAGGTTCCCTAAAAGAATGGAAGCACATCAAGAGCCATCCAAAGGAGTTAAAAATTGGTGAAACTTCAAAAGAAGTAAGTACTCATAATTGGTGAAACTTCAAAGGGAGTAAGTACTCACTCTCATTTTAGGGCCTTAAATAATAATCTTGCCTTTGTTTCTCAAATTGAACCAAAGACTATTAATGAAGCTCTTAGTGATGAGAGTTAGGTGATTGCTATGTAAGAGGAACTCAACCAATTTGAGAGGAATAAAGTTTGAGAACTTGTTCCTAATATGAGGATCATCCAATTATAAATGGGTATTTAGAAATGAGCTAGATAAGCATGGTTTTGTAACTAAGAATAAATCTAGATTTGTTTCCAAAGGGTATAACCAAGAGGAAGGCATTGACTATGATGAAACTTTTACTCTGGCAGTAAGATTGGAGGCCATTAGAATTCTTTTAGCATGTGCATGTCATATGGATTTTAAACTATTTCAAATGGAAATTAAAAGTGCATTTTTAAATGGTTTTATAGAGGAGAAAGTCTATATTGAACAACCTCCCTGTTTTGAACATCATAAGTTTTCAAATATGTCTACAAATTAACTAAAGCTTTGTATAGATTGAAATAGGCCCTTAGAGCTTGGTATGAAAGGTTGAGTTCATTTCTTTTGAAAAATGATTTCACAAAAGGAAAGTTTGACAGTACATTATTTGTGAAAAAGCACAATAATAACACTTTCATAGTTTAAATTTATGTTGATGATATTGTTTTTGGTGCTACTAATGAATATCTTTGTGAGGATTTTGCTAAGTGCATGACTAGAGAATTAGAGATGAGCATGATGGGTGAACTCAATTTCTTCTTTAGTCTATAAATCAAGCAATGCAAGGATGACATCTTCATCAACCAATCCAAGTATACCAAGGAGCTACTAAAGAAGTTTGGAATGAATGGTTGCAAGAGTAGCAAAATTCCAATGAGCATATTGATAAAACTTGATAAGGATGATATGGGTAAGCCTATAGATGAGAATAAGTATAGAGGTATGATTGACTCACTTCTCTAATGATTGGCTTAGTTCTCTATCTTATAGCATCTAGGCCTGATATAATGTATTATTTGTGTGCTAGATTTCAATTTTGCTCTAAGAAGTCACATTTACATGTAGTGAAAAGAATTTTAAAATATTTGCCTGGCACTTTACATTTAGGTTTATGGTATCTTAGAAATTAATCTTTTAGCATTGTTAGATTTTAATATGCAGATTATACCAGTAGTTTATTAGATAGGAAAAGCACTTCCGAAACTAGTCATTTTATTAGAGAATGTATAGTTTCTTAGTTTAGCAAGAAACAAGTTTTGGTGGCCTTATCCATTACTAAAGCAGAATATATGGTAGCAGGTTGTTGTTGCATTCAAGTTCTTTGGATGAAACAACAATTCAAGGACTATGGTCGAATAGTTGATCACATTCCCATCAAACGTGACAGCATAAATGCCATAAATCTTTTGAAAAATTACATTCAACATTCTAGGAGCAAACATATAGATATTAGGCATCACTTTTTAAGAGATCACATGCAAAATGGTGATGTTGTATTAGAATTCATTAGTACAACAAATCAAGTAGATGATATTTTCACAAAATCTCTTAATGAAGAGAGATTGAGCTTCAATAAAAGGGAGTTTGGTATGCTTGATGGGAGCTCTCTGCCATAAATTTTTTCTTGCATAAAATATTTTCTTTGCATTCCATCTTGATGCATTAAGTTTGTTTGATTGATAAAATGCAATTGTTGAATGCTTGATTGTTATTTATAACTTATTAATTATGCTAAATATATGATTGACTCATATTCACATTAATTTTTAATATTCATGTGATCAAGTTAGTCATTGATATGTATTTTGATCTTGCAAATTGAGTACCAATTGCATTGCATGAAATTTTTCTTGCTTTCCTTCAAAATTTCTAAAGTACACCTAAATCACAGTTGCAATTTGTGTTTTGCGGTCATGATATTTGAAAATTTTTTCCCATTTGTTAGTTTTGAAAATTGCTATCGTGATATGCATGTGTGGATGCGATTTTTGAAAAATTCAAAAATCACAGTCGCAACTTATTTTACGAACACAATTTTTAGCACTGATAGAAAAAGTATAGCCATTGTAAAATGGCTAGCTTTTCAAAACTAGTTGTTTTTTGATTGCTTTTAGCATTTTTGAGCTTATAAATACCCCCTTTCACTTACAAAATTTTTTTACAACTATTATCATTTTTCCTAAAGTATTTCTACAAATTTTCACTCTCTAATCTCTCACATTTTCTTTCTTTCTCTTCGAACTTTCTCTTTTCTTTGCTCTTTTCTTGTCTCTACTCTTCAATGGCTTCAAGGAGACCCTTTTGAAAAGGAAAGAAACCCCAAATGTCTCAAGCCTAACAATCACCCCTTGAATTAATGAGAGGTGTTACCTTAGAAGAATAACAAAACTATACCAAATTGCAAGATAAACTCATCCTTCCCAACAAAATTCCAAATGTGGTGAGTTTAAAGACATTGGGCATTAAAGACAACATAATAGCATATTTAAATAACTTGTAATGGAAGAAAGTTTATCTTTATGAATGGAGATGGGTATGACAAGCTAACTGAAGAGTTCATAGCCACTTTGGTTGTTCACAAATAGCTAAGCACAGCCCTTAGGCGTTATGGGATCAACTTTTGTTTTTTTGGCAAGTTGTATGGGTTGACCTTAAATGAAGTAGTAGAAATGTTTGTTTTTCAAATGGAAGGAGCTTACACAATCAACGATTTGGGCATGGACGTCACTCCTTATTGGATGAAATTTATATTAAAAGAAGGTTTAAAGTTAAAACCTCTCTTGCTAAACACATCAAAACCCTTGCCATTTGGGTTCTCCATTGCATTGTCACCCTTTCTATCAATGCAAAAAGGAATGTTAATGAGAATGTCTCCCAAAAAGATCTTTTCTTCCTTTGTGATCTCATCAAAGGTAAAGGTATTCAAACTGCAAGATTTTTGATAGACCAATTCCTCCACTTAACTAAAACACCTAAATGGACAATTCTTCTTTCCTCCAAAATCACTATAATCGCTAAACATGTTGGCACTTTGACACTCCAAAATAAAGCACTCCTCAAAAATTTCCTTAAACGCACTTCAAGCATGATTGACACTCAATATATGTTCCATTCTAAGGCAATTAGGGAGAAGAATGGTGAATATATGTATCTTTTTGGTGAAAAATGAGATCAAGAAAGGGAAAGAAAGAGACCAAGAGTGGCACTAGGGGAGCCAAACAAGGCAAGAAGAAGAAAAACAACCCCAAGTAGCCTAACCACAAGCTCTAATTGCTCGTACCTCCTCATAATCTACTTTAAATATGGATACAATGTTTTTAAAGATCATAAAGAAGTATAGCCTCCTAGATCACCTTCACCATGATATTTATGATATTCAAGGGAAGATGGGGCTCCCTCAATGCCATTTGGAGGATCAGGAGTCAAGTGAGAAAAGTGAAGAAGACATAGAATCTTACAGTTTGAACTTCTTATTAGACTTCCTCTATTTCTTTGTTTCTTCTTTTTCAATTTCTCTTTTTCTTTTTCGTGCATTCATTTTTGGCACTTTAATACAAGTTTTTACTTTTTTATGAATGCAACACCACTTTCTTAATTAAGTATGTCTTACATTACTTATGTTGCTTATTTGCTTATTCTCTTTCCATGTTTATGTTATCTTCATCGTAATTTCTTTTTTTGATCTTGCTAAAAGGGGAGAAAAGAACTTGAAAAGAATTCTCAAATCTAATTGAAATTTGATTGAAAGTTAGTTTGTTAAATTTACAAAGGGGAAGAAAAAAATCTTTTAAAGGAATCACTATTTAAGGGAGAGTTTCTTTAAAATTTATAAAATCTTTCTCTAAGTTCAATTTGATTGTGAAAATAAAAAAGAGGGAGATTGTTGACCTAAGTTGATTATCTTGACAATCAAATTAAAGTGATCTAATATGTGTTTTAAGTGTTGTTTTTGTAGGAAAAACACTTTGGGAAAGTAACATATCAAAAGATCTTGAAATTCACCAAGTCACGCAATAAAATTTTAATTCATAGGTGCAATAAGAAGTAATGACTACGAATTAAGAATCATGACCCTGACTCAGTTCATTATGACCACAAATTAATTAAAGGCAAAAGAGGTGAATTTCTCAAAAGACATAAGAGCGTTTTGCGACATCAATCACGACTGCTATTCTGGGCTTGGAAGGCAATTCACGACTATGATCTAAGACTTGCGACCATGACATTCATAAATCATAGAACAACTCTAATAGATAGTTGATTAGCCAATGGGACTGTGCCACGTGTCAACTAGCTATTTGACACATTCAAAAATCACAATTGCGAAATGGAAGTAGCAACCGCGAAAAGGAGTTTGCAACCATGACCAAGGTTTAACAATTACGACTCTACTCTGATAGTGCATTCACTACAGATTTTATAGAAGTTATGAAAGATTTGGCATGCACTAAATGTAATAGGTCTTTGATAAGTGAAACTATAAATATCCCTTCAAAGGCCTCCATTAAGATCTAACAACCTTCCATATAGCTAAACTCTTGCAAGTTTATTTCTCAACGCCTTATTCTTTTAATTGTGTTCTTTATGGTTGTTGTAAGAGTTTTAATTGCTCAAAGGGTTAGTGTTAGCCATTGAAAACACTTGTACTAAGTTGAGAGTAAGCATCTAGAAAACTCTTGTATAGGTTTAGTGTGAGCCTTTTGAGAAAAAAACTTGTGAGTGTTAGTCATAAAAAACTTAGTAAGTTACAAGTGAGCTTGAAACTCCATTGTAATTGTATAGCTTTAGTGAAATACCCAATTAAGATTGAGGAGTGAATGTAGGGTTAGTTAATACCCAAACAATTATAAATTGTGAGTTTGTAATCTCTTTATCCTTATATCATCTCTCAAAAATTTTAATACCCACCAATTCAACCCTCGTCTAGGTGTATTAGGGCCAACAAAAAAAAATTTCAGATTTTTTTTATTTATACTACTACATAAAAAGTCAATCAAAATATATAAAAGTCTATTATTTATGAAGATCAATAATTTTTTAAATACCTATTTCCTTTTATAGACTTTGCAAACGTCGTAATTGAATATCACTAATTCTATGGACTTTTTTAAAATCTTTAAAAAAGGAACGCTATCTATATTGCATTCTCTTTATCTTCTCTACATTATTAAGACATGTGGCATGACATAAAAACTAATAAAAATTAAATGGACTGAAAAATTCCAATGACATTATTATTATATTAATCAACTTCAGCATAGTTTTATTTATATACTTAACTTTTCCATTCTTACTTATTCTTTTTTTTTTTCCTAATACCAAGAAGAAGGAACACCCAACAGACCATTTAATATCTCTCACTAAATTGATGATAACAATTTGTAGTTTAAGAGACTCGAACGTAAGACCTTCACTTCTAACACCTTAAAAAGGATGAGAAGACCAATCATACCACACTTTATTCTTTTAACATCAACATTTTTCCTTTTTTATTTTCTCTATTAAAGGTAATTAACTTCCAATGATTTTTTAAACATTTTTATTATTTTGTATTTTACACACAAGCACACACACTAAGGGAGGGACAAGGAATACAATAAACTAAGGAGCAAGAGGCACCACAAGCCTAGGCCAAGCAACACCTACAAAATCCTCTTATAGCGATAAAGATATATAACTCAGTAGGAGGCTACTGTAGCACCATTAATCCTCTCCCATGTCAAAGAGACTCAATAGCTAAGAAGTTCGCTGCTTGATTCCTTTTTCTATACATATCAAATATCTTCATATCCTAAAGACCTATAGATTTCTACACAAAACAATCAAATTTCTCAGAGATAACACAGGATGAGAGCTTGAATTCAACCAATTTGCAACTAGACTATAATTAGTCTCAAGAATAAATCAATGAAAACCACTAACCCAAGCAAGCTTCAAACCATGATACATAACCCAAAGCTCATCCTTTATTGCAAAATACATACTGATATTCACCACGAAACCACCTAACCAATTGCCACGAAAATCTCTTAACAGACCTCCACCACTAACAAGACCAAAATTCCCTTTGCAACAACCATTAAAATTCGATGTTATCCACTCTTGAGGGGGAGGAAATCAACTAATCAAATTCAACACCTTCTTTTTTTTTTCCCTCCCATCACTATGTTATGGTGTTGAAATATATTATGAAACTCGCTAATACACCTCTAGGTCTATAACTGCTTAAAGGACAAAGAGGGAAAGGAGTTATTAAAGATACCATCATTTTGCCATCTCCATATCCATCAAACAATGGTGGCAAAGAAAACACCCCACCTATCAGTTAAAGCACAATTTAATCTCAATGCAATATTATGAGAAAAATATTCCTTAAAACTAAACGAGGATTGTAACTAGAATTCACTTTGGAGCAGAAAGCTTCTCTATACAACAGTAGCCATAGGACACTTTCTAAGAAAATGATCTATATCCTACACTATTCTAGGACAAAACTACAATCTAGATTATCAATAAACCCACACACCTCCATCTATGGAAATTACACTTCACTTTCTCATGCAAAACCAACCAAAGAAAAGAATTATATCTGTGAGGGACTTTAATAGTTTAGATAGCTTTCCAAATTGTATTCATATGAGCAACAAGAGATTTAGTGCTGGCAAAGTATGCCAATTTGACCATAAATTCCCTATAAGTAAACAAACCCTAGTAAGCACCATCTTCCTCTACTGAGCCCTCCTAGATTACAAATGCAACAAGCTTATTTTCCACCTTAATAGGAAAAAGATCTTTAAGCAGACTCCAATTCCAACCATGGCCCACCACCCTATAATCTAAAGTCCTTTTATACATATCTACCATGTCAATATCTTTGAGAGCCAAGGAAATTAAAGCTAAATACCTTAACCAAATATCAACCCAAAAAAGAGTATCCTTCCTATTACTGAACAAAGAGTGGGCACCATTGGCAAGAGTAGGCATAGCTTTAACCACACTCCTCTAAAAGTTTGATGCCCCCTGCTTAGGAACAAAATTAGTGATATCGAGGTCATGATTCAAGTATTTTCTATTCACCACCATAGCTTATAATTTGTCATACTTGACAAGGTGCTAACCAAGTTTTGCAAGAAATAACAAATTCATGTCATGCATCCTACAAATACCCAACCTACCAACATCTATAGGACTAGTAATAACATCCTAACTCACACCCAGCCTACCAACATCTATAGGACTATTAACAACATCCCAGCTCAATAGACTAATTTGACGATCTTCATAAGAACCTCTTTAGAGAAAACACCGAATTAACATCTCAATCTAAGAGCAAACTCTAATAGGCAAAGGGCTATATGCATTACATACACATGAATGGTTAATAAAATTGATTTCGCTAATGTAATGCACCCATCAAAAGATAAGTACTTATTCTTTCAACCCTCAAGGCAAGAGGATATATGACCAATAACATTACTATATGTATTAGAATTGAGCCCTACCATGAATAGAGGGTGCCCCCAAATAAATACCAAAATTGTTCATTAAAAGAATACCAAAGGCTAGAAATATGGTTGGCAACCTCGCCATCAATATTACTCAACACCAGAAAATTCCATTTATGATAGCTTACCTTTTGTCCCAAACCAGAACAAAATAGATTCAGACACTCCATAACCATTTGAATTTTATAGACTAAAGCTTCTACAAATAAATCAGATCATCCGCAAAAAACATATGGGATAAAAATGGTTGTGACTGATAAAGCTTAATAGGCTTCCAATCTCCTCAAGCAATAACATTATTTATGATATGATCTAATAATTCAATGTAAAGAACAAACAGGTATGGAGAGATTGCATCACCCTAGCAAATACCCCACCCTGGCTGAAACTAATATAATTGCTCACGATTCCAAAAAACAGATATGCAAGATGAGCTAACACATTACATAATATTCCTTACCTAATCTTCAAAGTATATTTAATAAAAGACCATGACAATCAGTCATAATCCTTCTTAAGATCAATTTTAATCATCACATGCCTAACTCTAGTAGACTTCTTCCTCATTAAATGAAGAACTTCTTGATAAACAATGATATTATCAGTAATTTGCAAGCCAAGAACAAAACTACTCTGATTGGGTGCAATAGTACAAAGGAGAACCTTTTTAAGCTTATTTGTCATAGCCTTAGTAATAATTTTGTGACCTCCATTATAGAGGCTTATAGATCTAAACTGATTAACTATTTTTAGAGCTTGGACTTTAGGAAGAAGAACTATGCAAGCATCATTAAGACCAACATAGAGAATACCTGACACTAAAAAATCCAAAGCAAGCCTACAATAAAGTGCGTCACTATATACCACATACATTGATAAAGTGCAGCATGGAATCTATCAACGGTAAAAGCCTTAAAGGGAGCCATATCAAATAAAATATGTTTCATATCCTCCATTACAAAAGGCATGGCCATTATTAAAGCCCTTTCCTCACTGGGACTAGAAAAGTAGCCCGTGGAATGAGATCAATGTCATAGGTAGTATCCTTAGTAAAAAAGAGCTTAAAATAATCCTGAACCATACCTTTAAATACACCCGAATATGTAGTCCAATTAGTGGAGCTATCTTTGGGAGATTCAATTTTATTCTTGCACTTACATACTAAGTTAAAAGCATAATACAATTTGGAATTATGATCACTCAATTTTATCCAATCTTCTCTGGACTTTTGATACCATATTAGCTCTTCTTAGCACAACACATCATCCAACTCATGTCTAAACTTCTTTTCTAGGAAAATAAGACCTTTAGAGTGATATATAACAAGCGAGTGCTGCATTCCCTCAATCCGAGCCCATGACATTTTTTCCTTTTAAAAATACTGCCAAAAATATTCTAATTCTAATATATGCATAACGACACTAGATTATCCATATTCTTCTTCCAAGAAATCTCATCATCAAAATTATGCTTAACAAGATCTTGGAACCCCGACGAGTTAACCAAACTGCTTGAAAATGGAAATGAGAATAACTTGAATGCCCATTACTAGGACTAAGACTTCAAAGCAATGGAGAATTATCATACTGTAACCTTGTTTTATGCACTAAGAAAAGGGGTTTGAATTGGCAAGTGATTAAAAAAAATTAAGTAAAGAGATGGGAATAGAGGGATTGCACATAAAAATTTATAGTGGAACGGGTATTAACTAATTTTGCATCCATTCCCCAAACTCAATTGGGTACTTCATTATAGCTATACAATTACAATGGAGTTTTCAAGCTTACTCCCAACTTACAAAGTGTTTTATGGCTAACACATAACCCTCACAAGTAGTTTTCCAAAAAGGCTCACACTTAAACCTATACAAGAATTTTACTAAGGCTCACTCTTAACCTAATACAAATATTTTCTATGGCTCACACACAACCCTTGAGCAATGAATACTCTTACAACAACCTCAAAGAAATGAATTGAATGAACAAGGCTTTAAGAAATAAATTTTCAAGAGTTTGGCTATTATGATGGTTGTTAAACTTCAATGAAGTTCTTTGGAGGGGTATTTATAGTCTTCACCTAGCAAAGAGCTGTTACAAACAAATCAAAAGCCAAATCTTCCATAACAACTAGAAATCTACATTTAATGCTATCTTAAAGTAAAGTCGCGGTCACGAAGCCTTAATTGCTATCGCGATCTCATTTAGCAGTCGCAATTGAAGAATTATGGTTGCAATCTTCAAATGTCTCAAATGACTAGTTAACATGTGGCAGATTTTCATTGATTGCTTAACTATCGTTGGTATAATTCCCTAGGATACAAATTTTGAGGCTGCAACTTTATGATCGCAATCAAGATACTTCTTTTGCGTCCAGAATGGCACTTGCAATACTAGCCGCAGACTTTAATATGTCTCTTGGCTCTTTTCCTTAAATTAACTGCGTGGTGAATAAATTGGTGTAGATTGCAAAATGCTATTTGTGGGCACGATTTATTGTTGTGGGCACAATTTACGAGTCTATTTCGCAACCAAGAGAATTTTTTTAGTTTCTTATTTTTCAACTTTATTTAGCATCTTATATGTAAAATAAACACTGATTGCAAATATTAGAGCACTTCAATTTGATTTTCAAGTTTAAAATAGAGATTGACTAAGTTATGAACCAACTTAGGTTAACAAACCTAGCAAGGTGAATAACTGATGCTTTAGGAAATAAAGTCCACCAAGCACCATTACAAAGAGCTCTATCCAAACGAGTAGCCCTGAAACTATTAGAATTATCCCCTTACTCAAAGTAAAACTAGGACCTAAGAACCCTATATCCATCAAAACTTGATCAAAAATCTAGGAATTTAAACCAGAGCATCAACGAATGGCATTCCTATTATAAGAAAAAGCCTCTATAGAAGAAGTAATCGAATTAAAATCACCCATGACAACCCGAGCCTCATAAATTTTAAGCAAATCCTTATCTAAATCCAACCAAAGTCATTTACCAAGGGAAAAATTGGGACTTCCATAAACAATAGAGAATAGCCGAGCACGCAACACACCCTCCTTAACCCATGCATGGGTAAATTGAGGATGAGTAAAAAAAATCTCAATTTCATGGCAATTTTGCTAAAAAATCCAAATACCACACCCACAGCTTTTACCCTTAACCAATTATCAAAATTATATTTCTTACAAATAGAATCATCATGGGTACCACTTAATTTTAGTTTTAGCAAACCCAAGACAGCCAGTTTGTACTTTCTCAAAAACATCTTTTAAAGCACGGTTAAACTCTCTCAAAACATGCCCTAACAATTCCATACAATTAAATTCATAAAAAAAATAAAATTTTAGATATAGGAAACAAATAACACAAAATAGCAAAGGAAATTACCATAACACCAAGAGAAGAAAGAAGATCAAACTAGTATTCCAACACTAATTAATATGCACCCTAATGATAAGCATCTCTCACACTTAAACTCTACCCATTGGCACATAATTATTCTCTCTAGTTACTTCTGAAATAGCAAATTCAAGTGGGTCCTGGTGTGTTCCTTACTCAAGAATCCATCAAGGAAGAGGCTTTTCATGGGCTTCCACTGAATTAAGACGATTCACCACTTCTCTAACAATCTCATCCCTGAGTTTAGAACCTCTCACCACCAAATGTTCATTAGCAACAACTGCTTAAGTAGGACGAGAGATACGAGTTGAAGATCCAATGCCATTAGACCTTACACCAACAGTTCATAGCCCGATCATTGCCCTATTCCCATTATGGACTATCTCATTATTATCCTTCCTAAGAGACACCTAGACATTAGGTCTTTTCCCTTTAGTGCTCATCCCTCTACTATGCACCACATTATTCTCCACTAAGTTACCCCCCCTCTGTACTCTGACCTACGTCATACTCGTAACCAATGACATTCTCCTAGTTGTTATCCAATTCTAGTATCACAAACTGAGATTGCCTCACAAAGAGATTATGAGCCTTATCCACAATGACAATAGCATTACTTGGCACATTAGTTCACTTTCTTATAGTAGAATGCCCTACTTGCCTTCTTTTCCCTCTCTGTAGCCTTTTAGAAGCTAACATCTAAAGGCCATAGTTTTTTGTAACCTCATGATTAATCGGGGGATCAACTATTTTAGTTTTGCTATTGTCCTCCACATCGGGAGCACCTCCTGCCAAAGAATTTCCCTTCGCCTCCTTGTGCCCTTGGTTAGTGTCCCCATTCAAAGGACAAACCTCCTTTTTATGGCTATACTTACCATACCCAAAACATACCAAGTGAAGTCCTTCATATTTGATACGACCAATACGACATCTCAATTTAAATTTGACCAACAAGGTCTTAGTAATATCCACTTCAACACACAGGCGGGCAAACCTTCCACAAGAAGTAGAATCAATAGCTTCATCAATTTTAAGTGGCTTGCAAATTTTCTCACCCACTGTCATCAAGAAGTTATAATCATAATATTCAATTGGAAGGCATGGAAACTAAATCCAAACTATAAGCATCTGTATCTTATCTTGTTCAGGATTGAAGTTTAGGTACCATTGCCTAATTGTTAAATAATGATCCAACACCATCCATGGTCCTTAGTACAAGGCATGATTGTAATAATTAGTAGACTCAAACTTAGCTAAAAAGAAATCATTGTCAATAGCAATCAATTCCATTTCAAGCTTAGGGTGCCATAAAGCTTTAACTTTCTTCAAAAGGAAATTATAGCCTGTTGTTTATCCTAACAGTTGGATAATTAGGATTCTTCTCTAAGATCTCCTCAATCTTGCTTTCTCAGCCCTAGTCAACCTAATATTAGGACAGTCCTCATCTTCCCCCATATCACTTTCATCATTCAAAATAAAATCCTCCTCCCTAGAACTACGAGTACCCTTAGTAGCTGAAACGCTGATTAGCTTTTCCTTGAATGAAGGACGTATTAACCATCTCAACATCAGTATTAGAGATCTTCACATCAACGGCAACTGCACCAATTTTTATTTATTTATTTATTTATTTACTCTTATAAGCATATCAATCTGCTCAAGAGACCTAAGTTTCAAAAGAGTTTCCATTCCCTACTCTCAAAGCAAAAATATAATTCTATAATATATATTTTTTATTATTTTTTTAGTTTTTCTTTTTTTTAGTAATTTTCTATTGTGATTATTTTTTTTTTCAATTTTATTGAAAAATCTATATAATTCAGTATATATATATATATATATATATATATATATATATATATATATATATATATATATATATATATTATTAACTTGACCATCGGAATAGACTCATGGGACCAACTGCGACACTCATTCTTTCTTTCCTGGTGCAGGCTCAATCTTTTGATGACCGTACCAGTGGAAACACCAAACTGATCTATCATAAGTTATCATCAATTTGAAGCTAAGGGTATGAAATCCTACAATTAAATGTGGAATTAATTCCATGCATGACTTATCTAATATTTTTCAATTGAACAAAATGTTGGTTGAACTGTTCCTATAAGTAATCAATCTACAAACAGAGTTCCGAAATAGCTTTTCCATAGATGTTTAACCTCCCTGTTCCCCCATTCTGTCGCACATCATTTTCATCTTGAAGACCCCATAAATTTGTTCCTCGGTCTACTAATTCTACTGCTGGAGTTTATCTTGAATCTGCTCAATTCCAAGCATATAATTTTAATTCATTGCCCTTTTAACGGTCAACATCTGTATCCAGAAGGCATAAACCCATAATAGAGCTTCATCTCGCAACAATATTTCATCTTTTTCCTTATATTTAGGCAGATCAAGAAGCAACATCAGACGTTACATGCTCCAGTCACCTCTAAAAAGGTATAAATAAATAAATAAACTTCCACCACCAAAAATTGGGAATGTAATAAAGAAAAACTTGTGTACGCACCAACTTTTGAGATTCAGAAAATGTACGTAATTTCCATATTCAAAAAGACTATAAGATTCCATTTTCCAGAGTTTGAAAGAACAAATGAAAATACAGAATTGACAGGTTACATATCCAATCGATCAATGATACTATCCAAAAAACTACCTGACTTCATTCAGTTCTGATTTATACTTGTAAGGGAATAGGACTACAATGACAGCGGCAAAGATCTTTCAATTTGCGAGCATGCCTTTGACATGTATCCGAAGGAAGTTGCAAATCTGCCTTCTCACAATTGATGCAGTTGCCAAACTATTCCCCCCTTTCCTCCCCCCTCATTATATATTTTATACGAAGTGTTAGCTTTGTAAAATCACAGCCTTTGACTAAAGTACACGTTCATAAAATATCTTGAAGGACTGAAGCCACTTAAAATCACTGCAAAAGTTAAAAATAAATCGAAAGTTCAAGCAACAGTTGAAGCCAAACCAATGACCAAATTGTGGTGTCTTATACTTACAAATAGGAGAAAGGACGATCACAACACCGATTGGATATAGGAAAAAAGTTGTCCTCTCCAAAAATGGTAGCACTGCAATACAACGCATGCAGTCAGAAAATTAATTATGAAAAGGTAACGAGTCTCTAACCTGGCGATCCAACCAGAGAATAGCAAAACAAGGATCAGAGACTCAGCTATGAATCTTTTTGAAAATAGCATTTCACGTTTATTAGTCTAAGTGTATAAATGTAGGTTACATACATACAAAAGAGAATCACTAACCATATAATTGTAGGTACTTCTTTGCATGCAATGATGGATTCTATTTGTATTCGAACAAGGGTATACATATTATTTCTTTATGGATAAACATCCAGTTACTTGCAAGTAAAGTTATTAAGACACAAAACTGTAATGTGCTACACAAAGTAAATGGCTATGATTAACAAATATTCCAATGCTGTCTTAGGAGCAATGCTGGTGTAGTTTGACTTGCACAAACTTGGTCCAAGTCTCAAGACAGCATTCTGCCTCAAATTTTTGAGAAAATAAAATATTAGTCATATATGGGGTTTCCACCAACATGACAGGTTTGATAACTTTTCAACACAACCCAGCATGCAATTTGACAGAAAATCTATCAGGTTTAACCCAAACCAAAAAGAAGGGGCCTATTCAAGGCTAACCCAGTTCAACTGGCCAATCTAGTTAAGGTGTGAAACAATTCAATTAGATGGATGGTCATTCATCATATTTATAGTTTTACAAGCTATCCCTAAATATTTCACACGCTAGTAATCTCCTTCAATTAACCTAGTAGATAAAACAGTTATGGAAAACAACAAATCAAATATGATGATAAGCTTAAAATGTTACATCTATTACATTAAATTTTAATTTTTACCATCACACTATTTTGGCCAAGACGTTTCTCATTTACTTCACAAATAAAATTCAGCTTACCGTCATAACCTAAAAAGTTGAGATAATGATAGTACGAGGCTGCCACCATGAAAAGCAGATTTGACAGCAGTACAGGTATGAAACCATGGGCTACCAAAAGTGGGGATAGAAAATAATGGATAACTGTAACAAAACCAATACATGATTAACATTCTGGCAGGAGAAACAGAGGTTCAAAAAATTCCAAACCAAAACATGTATTAAATAGCAATTACCATAAAGCATGACAAACATTGGGAAGAAAGAATTGCAGTGCACGTCAAATGCATAAAGCCTTCAGCCAAAGAGGAGAAGGAAGAAAAAAAAAAAGGAAGTCAGCAATCTACTGAAGATAATAAATTTTACTTAATAGACATGGTGAATAAAAATATTGAAACTCTTCGCAACTTGCAAAAAGTAAACATAAAGACATATATTCGGAGAATCTATAACTATATAAAAACGAGATTTCCCCATGCACACAGTTACTGGAAACATATTTTTATAATGGGAATCAAAAGTTTCTAGACTTGCCATTCAACCCGTTGCTCAACCACATGGCTATTTGGAGCCTCCTCCCTAAGGTACGCATTAGTCAGGAACCTGTATGGAATTGAGAAAGGGAATTACAATCATGCCAGATTGCTGAAAAATATGATATGCCAGCTCTAACCAAAAAAGTAAGTTAAGGAATTCATGAAGTGAAACTTTAACTTTGAACCACAGAAGAAGAAGAAGAAGCAAAAATCTATATCTTAAAGTTTACTTATTAGAATGAGAAAATTCAGAATTGCACTATATAACCATTACAAAAAGTCCAGGCATCAGAACGGCAATTAATGTCACATTCAGATTCTGAAACAGTATTTTAGAAAACCAGAGATTAACAAGTAAAAAAATTTAAAGAAGTTATGATATTACAAGGAATTTCAACTTATTTACTAAACACCAAACATTCAATGAATCCTCTTAGAGAAACACTTTCTTTGATAAGTGTACTGCAACCAATTTGGTCATTAATGCTTCATTATAGTTTCAGTTTCATCCTCATTTTAGATGTTTCGAATTTCAACCTCCTCCTTTGACATTAAAAAAAAAAGATGTTTTGATTTCTATCCATAGTTCCAAATTTCAATTTTAAAATTGCCAACGTCAAGTCTTCATCCGTTTACATTTGGAGAAGCATGATGGATGTCAATTAAATAATGTGCGTGCAAAGCACTTGATGGTGACCCAAAACAAAAAGTACCAAAATTTTAAAAAGCAGATTTTGTTTATTAAAAGAACTATATAACCAATACACACAGCATTAAGATGGCCATATAATCCACTAATATTGGCATCATATTATTCAGTAAGGTGGTGGCTCTTACCAACAACATGTAGCCAGAATTGCTCCAGTAATTAAAAAATGGAAAAGCAATACAGAAATAACTACAAAAGCAGAATGTGCTGCACTATGGTCATACCTGAAATAAAATTAAAAAAAAATAAAAAAGAGATTAAGATAAGATGCAATCAGCAGGGAATAACTAAAATAATAGACTAAGATTAGCAGAAAAAAAGAAAAAAGAACAATAGAAAAAGAAGAGTCTAGCAGTAAAATACAAGATAATCAAAATGCAAAAAAGAACTTTTGGCTATACAATTGCTTAATTGGGAAGTAAACATAAGAATGAAGCATTGCCTCAGCCCTGCTGCAACAGCTTCACAAGCAGGTTTGCTCCTCAAGCTGTCAAAAAGGTTTCAAATCCTAATTTGGCCCCACCATTGACTAACCACTAGTTAGTGGACAGGGCACCCAATGACCTGGGCTTTACTTGAATAACAACCCAAAAATATGCTCTGGGCCAAGCTTCTTCATCATCATCATCTAAAAGAATAAATGCATTGCAGTAAAAATGAATAGTTTGCAGCATTGCCTGCCGATGCATCTGCAACATTGCTTAACTTTGAGAGAAGTTAGATGCTGAAACTCCATTGCATAGCATTGCTCAATCACTGATGCAAATACTAATAATTGCAAGTTCAACATTTTTTAGAACCCCAACAAATGAGTTTCTGCAAGTATTTTCTTATGGAAACTAGTTGATTACTTGAAGCATTACTTAATTACCAATTTCATAATAACAGCCATCACATTTTTCTAATAAACAGAAGTACCCACAGGAACAAAGAATGCAAGGAACTTACGCAGCACAATAGGCCAGAGTGGCAACTGCCAAAAGGAGACTGCAGATTACAACAAAAGCTGGGTCGTCACGTGCCCATTGATTCTTAGTTTCTGGCACCAAAAGGGATGACAACTTTTCAATTTTTTTTGCTATTTATAGGCAGTAACAATTGCCCTATTTTACTGTTAAATGAGAAAATAGACAAACCAGAAACCTTCCCATATAAAAATTCATTCAACAATTGCATGAACTCAAGAAGTACATGAACATTCTCTTCTTCACTATGCACGTTTGAGATAGGCAATTTCCACCAACATTAATGTTATCGCAACATACTTGTGAGAATATTAGCATGACATACATACTATAACTGAAAAGATTTATACTGCAGATGAGATTAAATACACTAAATAAACACTTGTTACTAACTCTTTTCTACAACTCTCCTAAAAGGCTAAAACTTATCAAATTGCCATATGTACTTGCAATCTGAAAACTCAATACTTCTGAACAGGAGAAGATAGAAATCAACACTTCATCATTATTTTGGAAAAGCACATATGATTTAGGAAAAAAATAAAAATCAAGGTGCAGTTACTTTATTCGATCTTACTTTGCTTAATGACACATGCCATCTTATGGGAGCAAATGCTATTTGCCAGCTACTCTTATTTCAAAATGTATAGTAAGTGGCCTTCTTTTATTTTTATTTTTTATTATTTTGTATAGACACCAAAAAAAAAAAAAAAAAAAAAAAAAAAAAAAAAAAAAAAAACACTACCAATCATGTCATCAATGAGAATACACCAAGGTCCCAATGATTAACTTGAGAACTATCATGCTGCTATTGATAGATTCATTTATCCTCTGTGGTAATGGACCTTCAAATAATTCCTGGTTTCATAAAAATTTCCCATAAATTTCAACAATATCATTGAATTTCTGCATTTTCTGCTGAACTTATTTTCATTAATAATATTATTTGGACTACCTGTCTGAGGGACTTATAATATAAAAACTAACACTTAGAAGAATACTTGACAAGTACTACTGCCAAGAATGATAAACAAATGTATGGAACTTTTGCACAACTGCCAAACTAGCAATTCAGATTTTAGATCCTCTAAAAGAAACAAAGGATAAGATTAGAGAACAGAAGAATCATATTTATCAGCAAGAATAGATTTTCACTCGTACATCATCATGTAATCATAACATAGCAATTATATAGCATATGCCTAGGAACAAACCATCGTGATTAAGCATATTTTATACACTTGACATAAAATCAATGCAACACCATACAACAGATGAACATAAAATCCAATGCAGCATCTACATTTATTCACACAGCTCAAATTAAGATATACCACTGATGTCTGAACATTCCCCATTTTTATGTTTCAGTTAACCTTTTTTTTTTGGAAAAAAAAAAATAAATAAAGTTTCTGAATAGATAAAATTTTAATTTAGTGCTTATGGCTGAAATTTCTGGCCAGAAAACTAAATGGACCAGTTTGTCCAACAAATGGTACCACCTTAGCCCTCTACTCCATTCGTTTCTCTCACTTCCTCTTTTTTCTCTTTTATTACTTTTCTCTCATTGTGCCTAAAAAAAAAATTTCCCTCAAGTTTTCTTCCATTTTCCAAGAAAAACAAAAATGAGAAGGTCGGGTGTAATAGAAAGAGAAAGGAAAAAATTGACAGAGATGAATAGGGTGGAGAAGTGGTGCATATCAGACCATTTTTACTGTTCCCGCCAAATGCATCTAATTTGACCAAAAAAAAAATTCTTCAAACACTTGATTCAAAAAAAAATTTCCCTAAAATAGAAAATTTGAAAAAATTCAGACACCAATTGTGCAATTGTCCCTTCAAATAACAATCAACAACACTTAATTATTCGGCATTACTGCATATGGAACTTCCAGTAAATTGAAATTGATTTTTCTTCAGTCTCTGACACAAAATCAACAGTATACTGCTATTGCTTTTCATAAGAATTAAATCATAATGCTAAAACCTTTAAAAAAAAAAATCCAGTTTGCTGAAAAAAAAAATACTTATTACGAATAATCATGCAGTATAACCCAATAAAAGTTCTTATAAAGATCCCCTGCATAAAAATAAATTAAAAAAAAAAAAAATTCTTCAGTGAGATAACAGACTTACGTTTATGATACTTAGTGTGTTGATAGCTGCTTCCATCATATGGAACCACATGCAAAATGCAAAAATAATTAGAGAATAATTAACTAGTGAATAATAGACTGCTTATGCACGCATAACCCTGTATCAATTTACAGATAATTTTTCCACATTCTGTAAACAACAAGACAATTTAATCATGCTGCTTATAATTCAATTTTCAGACTTTACCCGGGGCCTCAAAAAGGAGTGAATTACTGAATGCGGTTTATAATGGAGTCTGAAATTTGAATCTCACAAGTCGGAAAAGACAAAGTAGTTGCTGAAAATTGTGAAATTTTCTGAAGCAAAAACAATAATTATTGACAATCAAAAGTAACCTTTTCGGAGCAAATTCAGAATCACACTGTTGTATTTATCTTTTGGAAAGGAAATATTACTAGTTGAGAGTTTTTTGGTTTCCAACTAGACTGGAAATTAGATATGACCAATGAAACAGAAACAGAATGGTAGCTTGAAAACCAAAGAAATTATATGGCAGCTTCTATTACTTGTTCTTTCTTTTTATCTCTAAAAATACCATCACTTCTATATATGAACCTTAAGAATTAATGACATAAGAATTCCAACACTTGTCTTAAGCGTCAATTGTGACCATTTTTTAGGGTCAGTTATATATGCACCTACTTCAGTACTGTGTCAATTATAGCCAGCTAAGGAAGGTGTGTGCCAAAAAATCCAAGTACTTATGTAGATTATAATATTTATTCATAAAATATGAACAAGCTTGCTGACATGGAATTTTGAATTATTCTAACCTATAGTTATTAGTAAATAATTATTAAATTTGTTGAAATACCATTTAAGATTTGCAAAAAAGGATTTGTTTAGAAAGAAAAGGAAAGAATTCTCTCTGCTCTCACCATTATACATTGCCCCTTTTTCCATATTATATACATGAAAAATAGTTCCATTTTCCCCAATCCTCACAAAGCAAGAACCCTCATGCAGTAAGCACGTCTTTTTTTATGAATAAAACGCAGTCAGTCTTGAGTCTCTTGACATTTAGGATTCCTAGACTGGTCACAATTGATACAATCTTAAGGTATCATATACATTTAAAAAAAAGAGCTACAGTTGATTCTTGAACCAAAATTTGGAATTGGATTTGGTTTTCTTCTTTCTCTTTGTTTGTTTATTTGTCATTAGCCCTAATGAAAAAAAAATAAAAACACACACACATACACACATTGCTAATAATGAACTATAACAGTAAAACCAATCAAGTCAAAAATGAAAAGCGAAAGAAATAAGGCGGACACTTACACAACTTTAGGTGAGGTGCAAAGGTGAAGCATTTGCCAGAAAGTATATTCAATATCCATTTGTTGCCACTACAATGAACAATGAGGCAAAAACAAACATACCCAATTAACATAAGATAAAAAAAAAACTCCAACTACAGCATCAATTCATCAATTGCTACATATAGGAACACATTGATAAATAATGATTACCAATTGCAACGGGAGTCTTTAAAAATCTTTTACAAAGCTATTGCTATTTGCGACTAACACCGCGAATTTCAGAATTAGGCAGATTTTGAAAATTAATGATAAAATAAATATTAAAGATGGATCGAATTGAATTGAGAAGTTAAATTTGACTGGAGATCAGATCTTGAGAAAGAAAGAGAGAGAGAGAGAGAGAGACCTTGACAATTCGACGAAGGTACTGCGGGAACATGGAGTTAGGTCGAGATGTGGAAGACGATGTACGAACTTTAGACGAAGTTGGCAACATATCTTTGTAATACACACTTATACTTTCTTCGTCTTCTTCTTCTTCGATTTCAGGTACCTGATCGAAGATCTGAGGACAAACTTTTCTTTGTTTTCACTTCTCTTCAGATTGTAAGAAGGAAACGGTAAAACGACGACGAGTCTACGACTCAGTGTTTGCTCCCTCTCTCTCCCCTACAGACTCAGAGCCCGTCATGGTAAATATTGGGCCAAGAGTTGAGCCCAGATTTTATTAATTCGACTTAATAATACTATTTTAAATTTATTGTCATATATTAAAAGTTTGTATTTTGAAAAATAGATTGATAAAATAAAATAAAAATGATTTTGATATCAAATTTCAAATGTTTTGGCGAATTTATCAGTAACTTAGTCACATACTTGAGCAGCAATTCATTTTGACTAAATCCTTTCCTTAATGAAATGATGCCTTGTGTTAATATATTTGCTTTTATCACCAACAAAAATATTAGTAACTTCTTCTTATGGCATTTGCAAAATCTGCAGTATTTTTCTTAGTCAAATCGTATGACAAAACATACATATTCCACTTCGTAGCACTATAAAAATTCGTAATTTTTCAACGGATTTTTTCTTCGGTAAAACATAAATTCCATCAATAATTGCGTTTACCTATAGAAAAATTCCATCAGCAAAATGAAAATTCCACTGATTGGTAAACTAGAGATAAAAATTCAGTCGGCGCTTTTATGTATTTGTCAAAAAATTTCATTGATAATCTGTCGAAAAAATTAATAAATTTATTTAAAACATTAAAAATTTAAAATATTTCGTCAGTAAAAATATTTTTAATATTTTTAATTTTAAAAATCCAGTAGGTAATTATATATTTAATATTTTTTAATATTTAAAAATTTCATCATTAATTTATTGGTATATTTAATTTAAATTTTAAGACTTAAAATTAACTAATATTAATTTAAACCAATAAAATTACTAAAATTACTAATTTAACTAAATATCTAAAATTACTAATTTAAAATGAAATTATTATTTAACCTATTTTATTTACTAAAATTATGTTAAATTTAAAAAAAAAAAAAAAAAGAAGAAGAAGAAGGAGAAAAAACATAAATTAAATAAAGTATAATAATAATTTAAAATTTAATTAAACTAAAAAATAAAGAAGAAAGAAGAAGAAGAAGAAACAAAAAAAAAAAAAAAAAAAAAAAGGAGGAAGAAGAAAAAGAAAAAAGAATAAAAACAGAGAAGAAAGAAGCAAGAAAAATAAGAAAGAAAAAGAAAAAATTAAAAGAATGAAGGAAAAGAAGAAGAAGGAAGAAAAAAGAAAGAAAATGAGAAATTAGTGAGTTGTGAAAAATTAGTGAGGTTTAATGTTTTTTAACTTAAAACTTACCGATAGGATTTTCCGTTGGTAATATCAAAAATTTCATCAGTAGATTTTTTATTTTGGCTATTTTTGAAAATTTTAAATTTTTATGTTAAAATTTTACCAATTAAAATTTATCGACAAAATTTTTGTCAATAAATTTTCAAATTTCATTGGTAAATTTTCATTTTTGCATTTTTAAAAATTTTAAATTATTATCCAAAAATTTTATCGCTTAAAATTTACCAAAGGAATTTTCAAACTTCATCCGTAATTTACAAATTTTGGTGCTTGTTTTAAATTTTTAATTTTTGGTAGAAAATATAATACCGTAAGTTATATACTAGATGTTTCTTAGGCATGTGTACACATGATATTTTGTTCTAATTATCAAAAATATCTTTTAAAATTATGGAAGTTAAAAATTTATTTAAATTTACTCTTTTGGTCAAACTTCAATGATGAGGACAACAACAAGTTTGATATAAATGAAGCAAGGAGCTTTGATGACAATGACTAAATGAGCTCAATATAAGAGAAGTGAGGAGCTTCGATGATGAGGATGAACATGAGCTTGATGCAAGAGAAAAAAGAAGCTCCAATGACGAGGACAAAGACAAACTTGATATATGAAAAGCAAGCAGAGGAGCTTGGTATATGAGATGCAAGCAAAGGAGCTTGGAAATAAGAAGCAAATGTAGGAGCTCACTTCATGAAAAGCAAGTAGAGGAGCTGGGAATACGAGAGGTGAGCTGAGGGGCTTAATACACGAGAGGCAAGCAAAGAAGTTTGGCACAAGAGAGGCGAATAGAGGAGTTTAATACAAGAGAGGTGAGAAGCTTGATGTCAAGATTGTTGGATGCCTGGATAGATATGTGAGCTGAGAGACTCTATGTCAGGGAACATTGTGACAGCATGAATATTTACATTTATGTTATTATCTTACAAGTTGCATTGGATATTGTATGAATATGCATGGTTAGGGTTCTAAGCTAATAATGAATAGAGTTTCAACTAGGCTTGTGCACGATTCGGATAAGGCTGGGGATTGTTAATTAACAAATTGAAAATTTAAAGATTCCAAAATCAAGGGATTGGTCTCAGATTGTAAATAAAAAATCCATGCCCTGACTTGTCTTGAATTTTAGGACAAGTCGTTTTGAGATTAGGGGTTAAAAAAATTTTTAGGACAACTCAGGGATTTCGAATCCCAAATAAAATTTTAAATTAAAAAAAGGCCAAATAAGCCAAAAAAAAAAAAAAAAAAAAACTCAAATATAAGCTCAAAATATATTAGTCTATATTTTGATAATGGCCAAGCCACTTCATAGCTAAAAGAGCATGTGCTCCTTCTTTTATAAGAAGGAGAGCACATGCTTATTTGCTACTCAAATGATGTGGGATTTCATTCCACATTTTTTTCTATTTTTTTCTTTCAATATTATACTACTATTTTTAATGGCTAATATCTTCTAGTAAAAAAGTTCATTTTATGCATATGATTAATCATTGTAAAGCTCTTATAGTATAATATAAATTAAATTTATCATTTCATAGTAATTATTAAAAAATTATAAATTTACAGTATTTAAAGTTAATTGATAACTATTTATTAAGATTGAATTCAATCTTATTAAGGTTAAACTCAACGTTATTAAGTTTGATTTTGATATTTAATTTAATTTATTTTTTAAAATAATTTATAATTTATTTAATAATGAGTTATATGATATATATTTAAACAAGTTACATATCATTTTGTAAAATAATAATTTATATTATTCTAAAATAGATTAATAATTTATTTTTTAAAATTATATGATATTATTATTCAATGTTATTAAATATTAAGGTTAAACTGAATTTTAATAAGGTTGAATTCAACTTAATAATGTTGAATTCAACCTAACAATATTGAATAATAATAACATATAATATAAAATTAAATTATTAATTCATTTTGCAATAATATAAAATATTATTTTATTATTATGCTATAATATATATTGATATATAATTATAAGTTTGATTATCTACTTTTTAATAAATTAATTAGTTTTGATATATAATTTAATTTGTTTTAAAATAATTAATAATTTATTTAATAATAGGATATATGATATATATTTAAACAAATTATATATCATATAGTAAAATAATATTTTATATTATTTCAAAATAGATTAATAATTTATTTTTAAATTATATATAACTATTATTCTATATTATTAAGGTTAAACATAATTTTATTAAAGTTGAATTCAACTGTCTAATAAGGTTGAATTCATGTTGAATGCAACCTTAAAAACATTAAATGATAATACCAATTACATAATTTAAAAATAAAATTATTAATCCATTTTAAAATAACATAAATTATTACTTTACTATTATACTATATGACATATATTAATATATAAATATAAGTTTGAATATCTACTTTTTCAATAAATTAATCAGTTTTGATATTTAATTTAATTAATTTAATTTATTTTTTAAAATAATTAATAATTTATTTAATAATAAGCTATATGATATATATTTAAAAAAAGATTATATATCATATAGTAAAGTAATAATTTATATTATTGTAAAATAGATTAAAAATTTATTTTTAAATTATATGTAACTATTATTTTATATTATTAAGGTTGAAATGAATTTTATTAAAATTGAATTCAATCTTATTCTGATTGAACTCAATTTCAATAAAATTGAGTTCTCACTTAATAACTTTGATTTTAATTTTATTAAAATTGAGTTCAACCTTAATAATATTGAATAATAATGATAACATATAATTTAAAAGCAAATTATTAATTCATTTTGGAATAATATAAATTATTACTTTATTATTATGTTGTATGATAATATATAATTATAAGTTTGAATATCTACTTTTCAATAAATTAATTAGTTTTGATATTATATTTAATTTGATTTAATTTTTTTAAAATAATTAATAATTTATTTAATAAATAGGCTATATGACATATATTTGAATAAATTATATATCATATAATAAAGTAATAATTTATATTATTAATAATTTATTTTTTAAATTATATGTTATTATTATTTTATATTATTAAGGTTAAACTGAATTTTATTAAATTTGAATTCAACCTTATTAATGTTGAAATTTAACTTTACTAAAGTTAAGTTTTTCCTTTAATAATTTTGATTTCAACTTTAATAAAATTGAGTTCAATCTTAATACATTAAATAATAATAATGTATAATTTAAAAATCATACAGTAAAATAATAATTTATATTAGAGTAAAATATTATGGCACCCCGGAGGTTTATCCAAATACATTACTTCACTTTCTTAGTTTGGTAAATATATTATGACACCCATATATTTTTTGTCCTTAAATTGTTTCACCCTTCTGTTAACACATAAAATGACCGAATTACCCTATTTTAAACATATCTTATAATTCTAACTTAAACTACTACTTCTTATCAGATTCTCAAATATCACTCTCATTTCCATCATGTAAGCATTCCTTCTTCTTTTTTTATTTTTTTATTTTTTTATTTTCTATTTTGTATAGATGAATTTTACAGAACATTATTTATTTTACTCAAAAAAGTGATTATGGACTCTCGTATATCACGTATGACTATAGCAAAATTACAAGTAAGTCACTATTATTCACTATGGTTCCCTTTTTTTTTTTTTTCTTATTCATTAATGGTGCAGTATAAATGGTTGTTTACCAAACAAATTATGATTAGACATAATCACAATTTCATCTAATTATGGTTTGGCTTGATAATATTTTCGATAATTAAGGTTTTGGTTATTTAGGGTTTAAGTAATTAGGATTTGTAAAATCTTGCATTAGGTATTTCTAACAAAGGTTTTTGGTAATTTGTTTCTTAATTAAAAGTAGGTAATTCAATATAAGGGTAAACTTGGTATTTTTAAGAATTCTGATATTCATTTGACGGAATATACCATAAAATTATAATAGAAAGGTGTAATAGTTAATGGACCAAAAATATATGAATATCATAATGTATTTACCAAATTAAAGGGGTGGAGTAGTATATTTGAGTAAACCTTAGGGGGTCACAGTATTTTACTCTTTATATTATTCCAAAATAAATTAATAATTTATTATTTAAATTATATGTAACTATTATTTTACGTTATTAAAATTAAATTGAATTTTATTAAAATTGAATTTAAATTTAATAAGATTGAATTTCACATTATTCAAATTGAATTTAACTTTATTAAGGTTGAACTCAACTTTAATAAAATTAAGTTCACTTCTAATAACTTTGATTTCAACTTAAAAAAAATTGATTTCAACCTTAATAACATTGAATAATAATAATGTATAATTTAAAAATCAAATTATTGATCCATTTTGAAATAATATAAATTATTACTTTATTATTATGTTATATGACATATATTGATATATAATTCTAAATTTGAATATCTATTTTTTCAATAAATTAATTAGTTTTAACATTTAATTTAATTTAATTTTTTAAAATAATTAATAATTAACAATTTATTTTTGAAGTTCTATATTATTAAGTTTGAACTGAGTTTTATTAAAATTAAGTTCAATCTTAATAAGGTTAGATTCAACCATAATAAAGTTGAATTCAACCTTATTACGATTGAATTCAACCTTATTTAAATTGAGTTCTCCCTTAGAGTTCAACTTTAATAAAATTTAGATAAACTTTAATAACATTTGAATAATAATAACATATAATTTAAAAATATCTATTTTGAAATAATATAAATTATTATTTTATTATTATACTATATATTGATATACAATTATAAGTTTGAATATCCACTTTTTTAATAAATTAAGTAGTTTTAATAATTTCCTTTTGAATTTTAACCATAAAATTTTCTTAATATTAGTAATATACAAATTAGTAAATTTTTATGAGATTTTAAAATAATATTAGTATTATGCATATTGTTACTTTTTTTTTCAAAATTTAATTTGAACTTACAAAATTGCAATGTAATAACTATTTTAACAATGAAGTTTTTTAATTAATAAAAATTTTATTTTATTTATTTACTATTGAATTTCCTTAAAATGTATTGTTAATATATATTTAATCGGTTCTAGTTTCAGTTTTTCAATTTGAGATAATTCGGTATGGTTTTCGGTACAGATAACTACTAGTCTCCATAACTATACAAAGAAAAAAAAAATTGGGATGGTTCATTTTGGAAAAAGTCAATTGGTCAACAGATATTTTCGATTTAGGGATTCAGGTCGATCCGAAATCTCTGCATCCCTACACATTGTTAGTTTCAAACCAAAATGATTTTTAACACAATTCCTAATGTCACATCCCACTTTTGAGATATGATGGCCTTAGGGCATGGGTAGGCCTAAAGCCACTGAAAACCCGTATAACCCATCTAACATTATAAACAAACGGCACACCCATGGAGCACTGACTGTACCTCCAACAACTCCCAAGATCCAAACCCTGCAAGAAACTACACTCCCAATAATCTTCTCCCTTAGATCCTCAACTTCTATGCCAATTCAAATCCTTGCAAAGCTTTTCTCATAAACACGAACAAACATTTGAGGCCAAATTTATACATTCATTTTACATTTTAGTAATTAACTATACATTTAGACATATCATTCCATATCATCATCACTCCATATCATTGTCTTTAAGTTCCATTATCAACTTCATATAGTTAAAAGTTCTTAAGCCAACCATAATTTTACACGCAATATCAAATTATTATTTTAAAGCTACTAGGACCCCATGGAGCATCTAGATTATGTATAAAGATTCATAACCTATATACACATATATAATATTTTAAAAATATTCTTCTTCACTTAACTTTGAGCCTCAAGTGAGGATAAGTACTTGAGCTCATTAAATGGACACCTACCTTCCTGTAAAAAAAAAAAAGGAAAATTGGGGTGAGTTGAATACTCAGTGAGTAAAAATTATACTATCATACTTGTGAGGCAAAGATTACAACTTGGGCTCGCAAGAACGATAGGCATTGTAGGGAAAATAATATTTACAATACCATTTGGAATCATACTTGCAATGCATGACAATTTTCATGACATGACTTGTTAATGAAATGCACTTGCAAACATACATGAAGATTTATAAGCTTCCTTGCAAGCTTATTAAAGCAAAGGGTCCCTTATCGAGCATGCTACTAGTTGGTATTCATACATAGGTCCTATAAAATGATACTTGATGTACTTGATGAACTTGATATTTGAATTACTTGATGAACTTGATGCATGAATTACATGATGCACTTGACACATGAATTACTTGATGCATGAGTCATGTAACACTAACATAGAACATGTTAAGGGGTAAATGACATTTACACTTTAAAGAAAATTACATATCAAGATAGGAATCAAGAATGTCATCACCCATAAGAATTTTAAGGATATCAATGAACTTTGAAGGTCAACAAGTAATAGAATTCATGGAAATAGTTCACAAGAATAATAGTTTAATAGTTACTCACCTTAGCTATATTTATTTCCGTACACACTTATCCTTTCAGTATAATCAAATGCAACATCCCCCAACCTCTTGATTTTCACCTCCTTGCTATCCCTCAGGCACGTCTACACAACCAACACATATATACTTTAAGTTTAATTTTCGTATATAAACACGTCACAACATTGAAACTAAAAATCTGCTTATAGTTTCTTTCCTGACCCAGCCTCCTTTCTCCTACCATATCTCATTCTATACTACTCAAATTTCCTTGATTTTTAAGATATTGGAAAGATAACCTACAAAGGTACAACATACTAAAATTTCAGCTCATTCTGGATCTTATAGAAAATTTGGTGTAATTTCAAATCCTGCCCTATATTATTGTTTTAGACAGACTGAACTATTCCTAATTTTTCTACTATAACTTCCTATTTCCTTAGTCAAATGCCACATTTCTTTCATCTAATTAAAATAGACATCCCAAACATTATTTTATCTATTTGACCATGACCCAGTTTTATCTTTAAGGTCCTCAAACTTGGGCCCAAATCTCAAGCTATAGACTAGACTTGGGTGTAAGGTCAGTCTTAGTTCATGCTCTATATCTCCTAACGTGTTTCGAATTTGGGCAAGCCATTTTACAAACATATTAGAAATAATTATCTACAACTTTCTAGTTTTTCTCAAGACCAAATTCGGACTCCAAAGTACCTGAATTGGAGCCTAAAATTCTAACAGTCAACTCCTCAGTAAACCAGCCTTAGGTTTTCTGCACTAAACCTTATTCTCTTCACCTTAACTCTAATTCTCCTTAAACATCCTCAATTCAATTCCTTTATTCCATCCTTACCTCAAACAACCATCTCTCTTTCATTACTTCTTCAAGCCAAATCCATAAATCAAGCAAGAAGTAGAATTTTTCAAAGAAAACATAACATATTTAAGCAAAAGTATGAAACCAATAAGTTTAATTCTTTAACTCACCTTAACTTAGCTTTCTTGTTTCTTCACTCTTTCCTCTGTGGCTTTATTTCTCAATTCCTAGTTCCCAAGTCTTCTTTCTATATGTTTTAGTTAAATAGCCAACTTTTGAGTAGGTGAGTTGAACTTATCCCATATGTATATTTTTTTTCTTTTCTTTTCTTTTTTTTTTATTTTATGTATAACCAAAATTAAGAATCTCAAATTCATTATTTTCCTTGGATTTTTGGTAGCCACCACTATTATAATTGTTTTATTTTTTATTTATTTACTTCTTTTGTTTTTTACAAATTAAAAGTCAAAGTTATGATTATATATTTTCTATAAATCTCAAAATTGTCATTTCTTAAGCTTAATTGCCCTAAATCATCAAATTATTATCTATTAATATTTTTAACTTAATTTTTAAGGATTTAAGACTATAATTAACTATTCTCTCATCTAATTCTCCTAAAGCAAAATCTGAAAAAATCACAGAACCGAAACTTATTGGTTTTGCATTTATTGTATTGATTTTCGGACTCATATCCAATTTAGGTTTTAGGTTCCTAATTTTCTATTCTTTTCCTTAGTTTCTCCGTTCTAGTTAGTTCTGGACTACTCTCTGGTCTCTAATGACCTATGAACACTTAGGGTGTTACACCTAAAGTATTCCAAACTCTTATTTTCTCCTCAAGTCTAAGTTCTTCATTTTTTTTCCTTCGAAGATCTCTTAATCTAACCTAAATTCTTCTATTTCTTCAAAGCAAAGACCAAATTTCAAGCAGAAACCAAGGATTCAAGTGAAATTTCTCTCATCCTTCCTTTTTCTAAAAGAGTATTAGGCTACAGTAAAAAAGGAAAACCTTCGAGTAAGTTTTCAAATCTTTTGATTTTGATTTGAATTTGATTTAATTATGATTAAATCATAATACATGAGTTAGATAAAAATGATTAATGGCATTTAATGCAAGAAATAATACTTATTGATATTTGCATCTATAGAAACCCTAAGTTTAAGAAACCCAAATACTAAGTTTAGTTTTAATGCTATAAGATATTATTGCTAGTAAGGCAAAAGCATTAAGAATCCATTATTAGATTTGAGGAATCAAACCTTAGAGTTAAATTTCCAAGAAACATAGTTAATAATAGATTTGGGAATTCATGTGTAGGTTAGGTGAGCTAAGGAATTATTGAGCTTCATGGATAAAAAGATGAATTAATGCATGGTAACCTACAATGAATTATTTTATTTCATTTCTTCATTAATTTATGTAACACCCTAGATGTTCCTAAATCACTAGAGACCTCGAGTATAGTGTAGAAGTAAGTAAAATAAGGAAAATGAGGCAGAGAATAGGAAGATAGGAATTAGAACCCTAAAAAGAGTATGAGTTTGGGAATTGAAGGGCTAAGTACGAGATCGAGTGAATTCCAACCTCAAAAAGTATTTCTAGATTTTATTAAGGGAATTTAGATAAATTTGAGAATATTGGAAATGATAAAATTCAAAGATTGAATTAGAATCGAGTATATAAAATATTTAAGTAAATTGGTACACTAATTGTGAAACTGATGGATTTAGACTCTGGGATTTTTCTTATATTTTAACTTAGAAAAATTTGATAGGAAGATAGTTAGATACAATATTAGGACCTTATGAGATTAAAAATATTAGTAGGTAATAATCAAATGAAATGGAAAATAGAGGCCCATGTAAGGACTTAGCCAAATTCCTAGTTTATATGGAGTTATTGAACCCAAAATTGAAGCTGACTTAGTGTGTAAGGTCATTAGGGATACAAAAAATGAACCTTAAAATTAAAGGTCTTAGATATATAATTAGTGCAAGCTTAAAACTAATGAATTACACTATAAAAAAAAATATAATTTATTGACTAAAAGTTTTATCGGTAAACTACGTTTTTTTAGTCGGTAATATATATACCGATGATTTACCGACAAAAAAAAAAATTAGTTAGTATTTAGTTTGTTGGTAACACAATTTACCGACTGAATATAAAATTGTCGGTAATTACTGACGGAATTTTAGTTAGTAAATTATTTTTATATTATCAGTAAAATAATTTATATAGTCGGTAATCTATCGGTAAATTTTTATTTTTTTAAAAATAAAAAAATAGTCGGTAATTTATTGGTAAAGTTTAAATAAATATTTTTTGAAAGTAAAAATAAAATATTTTGTTAGTAATCTGTGGGTAAAATTCTATTTTTTTTTTAAAAATACATGTTCTTCAAAAAATAAGAATAATAATTTAAAAATTAAAATTTTTAGAGTGAACATGAAAATTAAGAAATAAAAAATTATAAAATAAATTAGGAAGCTTAAAGAATATAAAAAATGACTAAGTTAAAAAAACTAAATTAAAATTATATTTCAAAACTACAAAAAGAATGAAATGAACCTAAAATTAAGAGAGAAAATAATAAGAGTAAAAAAGAAAAGTTTAAGATAAATAATTTATTAAATTTATTTTTAGTTTACTAAATTTATATAAAAAATATAATTAAAAAATTAAATTTAAGATAGCAAATAATTAATTTTTTAAAAATCACATTAATACTTTTTTTTATGCTATAAAACAATTTAAGAATTATAAATAATAAATTATAAAAGCTAAAAAATAAAGAAATTGAAATAAATTTAATAGATTTTTTGTATTAAAGAGTCTGAAATTTAAGAAATAAAATAAAAAAAAAGAATAAGAAAGAAAGAGTATATGAATATTAAAGAATATGGAAATATTAAGTGACGAAAAAGAAAATAAAGAAATAATTACATGAGAAAGAAAGAAAAAGAAATTTTATTTGTGAGAAATGCAGAGAAGAAATTGAGAAAAATATAAGAAAAGAGAAAGAGAAAAAGTGTGGGAAAAAATGATAAGGAAGAGTTTTTTTATACTTTTTTTTTATGTCATTTACTAACTAATTATCAACTAAATTTTTGTTTTGTAAAATTTTCAAATGAAAATTTAGAGGAAAATTTCTTTCCAAAATTTTCATTTGATTTAAAAAAAAGGATAAATTACCAAGAAAAATTTAGTCAGTTACTGACTAAATTTCTGTTGGTAATTTAATTTTTTTTAAATCAAATGAAAATTTGAAGAGAAATTTCTTTCTAAAATTTTCATTTATCAACGGATTACCAACTAAATTTATATTGGTAATTTGTTTTAAAAAAAATTTAGTGAAAAATTTAGAGGAAAATTTTCCTCCAAAAATTTTCATTTATCGACGGAATATTTTGTTAGTAAATTAAAAAAAATTTCTCTATAATTTATGGACTAAAATATTGACAAGTAAATTTAGCAATGGAATATTTTTATTGGTAAATTGAAATGTTTTTTAATTAAATCAAAGAAAATTTTGCTTTTTAATTTACTAACTAAAATTTTTATCGGTAAATTTATCAACAAAATATTTGGTCGGTAAATTCAAAATTTTTTTGTCAGTAATTAAAGAATATTTTATTTTTCAATTTACCGAATGAAATTTTTATCGGTTAATTTACCGATAAAATATTTTTGTTGATAAATTGAAAAGTTTTTTTTTATTAAATCAAAGAAAATTTTGCTTTTTTATCTATCGACAAAATTTTTGTCAGTAAATTTACCAATAAAATATTTGGTCAGTAAATTCTAAATTTTTCTGTAAATTTACCGAGGGAACGTTTTTGTCAATAAATTGAATAGTTTTTTAATTAAATAAAAAATAATTCTTTTTAATTTACCGACTAAAATTTTTATTGGTAAATTTAAGAACAAAATATTTGGTCAGTAAATTCAAAATTTGTTGTTGGAAAATTAAAAAATATTTTGTTCTCCTATTTACCAACTAAAATTTTTATCGATAAATTTACAGATGAAATTTTTTTGTCGGTAAATTAGAAAGTTTTTATAATTAAATCAAAGAAAAATTTGCTTTTTAATTTATCAACTAAAATTTTGGTCGTTAAATTTACCAATAAAATATTTGGTCAATAAATTCAAAATTTTTTGTCAGTAAATTAAAAAATATTTTATTCTCTAATTTATCGACTTAAATTTTTGTTGGTAAATTTACTGACGGAATATTTTTGTTGGTACATTGTTGCTAATTTTTGGTGCCATTTTTTTTTACACTTTATTTACCAACGAAATTTGATAGTCAATAATTTTTTGTTAGTAAACCGTTGATAGTTTGTCAGTAATTAATAAAAAAAGAAAATTTTCATGTATTGTCGATATTATATCGGTAATTTAATAAATTTTCCAAAGAATTTTTTTCCGTCGGTAAATTTTGTCCATAAACTGTTATTTTCTTGTAATGTTAGTTCTTTGTATGTCTAGTTTAATCTTTTGAATGGGAGTGAAGAAATTCCAAATATGTTGGGAGATATGAAGCCCACATTCGGACTATCCATGTATGCTAGGATAGTACAAACATAGAAATTTAGCAAGTGTTTCTGAGGTCTTAAAATAGATTTTGATCTAGCTCATTCGTCCTTAATATGTACACTTTTATCCAGAGAAACAAATTAGTCATTGGGGTTAGGAAATGTGAGTTATAGTACCAACACTAGGGAAAGGTCAGTTTGCCTAGGGTTTTGGCATAGGTCATAATTTAGAAATTCACCATAAATTGTGTAGAGCTCCAAATGATATAATTTTTGGGTATGTTACTTTGCTATATGTCTACTTTATATTCTAAAATAATTATAGCAATTAGAGTAGTATATCTTCATATGTGATAGAAATAGTGTGATTGGATCAATAGAGATCCCATAGACAAAATTTAAAATTTAACATTTTGATATTATTACTTAGAACAATTGAACTTATTGTGTACTTGAATTATATGCAGAAAAATTTGAGGAACAAAAAAAGCCATAAGGATCAAGGGCCATACTACTGCCCTTATTATTTAAGTTAAAGGAAGGAAAGTACTTATAAGCTATAGAAAGTTAAGGTGAGTGATTACTATCCTATTATCTATTGTGATTTTGAAATCAAAGACCATATTTATTATTAAACCATCCTACATGAAGATTCTAATATGTTTGTGAGATCTTGCCTGAATGCTCCTCCCTCGCTCGAAAGTTGTCTTAAGGAAAGGCGAAGCGATTTTTAAGGAGGTTAAGGTATGAGTTTTAGTGCTTATGATTGGAACGACTATCATTCAAAAAATTGATTTTTGAGTTTTAAAAAGGATTTGAGAGTCACCACCTTAATTTATTTAAATAGAAAAATTAAGAAAAAATCCAAATTTTATTCCAATTTATTAATCTTTCAATTAATTTATCCAATGATAAAATCACTAGCTTTCAAACTGGGTTGAACTCAAGAGATAGGTTTTTTGTTTTAAATAATCTAAATTTGGCTCCTTAGTTTAATTTGATTTAACATTGATTTTATGAATGATAAGTATAATGACAATTCATAATGCATGATCATGACATAATTATGAATACATGGAGAAATTAAATAGGTAAGTAAAATAAGCATCTATAAGTTAAAAAGAATGTTCTCTTTAGTTTTTATGGATTTTAGGAGAATCACAAATCACTCTTCAACTCCAAAATAATTAAATTGATTAATTACATTAATTAAATAGTGGGATGTCTTCTCTAGCCCTTCTGGATTTTAGAAAGACCACAAATTCCTTCATAAAATTTTGAATAATTACATGAAAAATGAAGGGAAAGGGGACTAGATGGGATTGAGATTTAGATTTCAAACGTGCATATATACCACATTGAATGAGCATCAAAATCCATATAACTCATTCCACGATTAAGTGGAGGGTTTAAGGATTGATTGAATTGATTTGATTTAGTTTGAGAATTTTGACTAGTGAGAAAAGATGTTATACCTTTTTCCTTGGTGCGTGCAATGAGATTTCACTAGAACGAAGTTCCATTTTATCAATACACCAAAAAATGGAGATCCTACTCAAGTTGAGTAGGATGAGAATGGGGGATTAGATTGATTGGTGGATTAATTAATTAATTAAAAGGATTAATTAATTAATTTGATTAATTAAGTAGGCAAGTTAAGCAACTAATTAAAATAATTAACTAATTAATTTAATAATTTGGCGTGATTAATTAATTAAAATTAAAGAGATGTTTAATTAATTAAGGGGCAACTCAAAAAGAGTATAAAGAGAATAATGAGAGAGAGAGAGAAAGGTAGAGAGAGAGAGAGAGAGAGAGAGCAATTAGATAGCCAATTTATAAATGCTCTAGGGGTGTAAAAGATGGTGAATGAAATGGGGTATTTATAGGCAAAAGTAAATAGGGGTCTTTGGGAAAAAGAAATGTCAAAAGAATAAAAGGATGGAGTAAAAAAAATCTGAAAATGGGCTAATAGGGGCAAAATTGAAATTTCTATACGCAAAGGGGGATCAGCTACCGGAGAGAGCTGTGGTGCCACATGCTCAATTTACGACACCACAAAGCCCATGGTAGTGCTGCAACCCTGATTTAAAGTGTAATGGGCTTCATGGAAGACTCTAGGCTAGTCAGAGTTCTACACTTTTTTTATTTTTGAGTCAATTTTTAGGGCTTTCGGGATTCAGAAAATTCACTCGTCATTATTGATGGGTTAGAAATTAATTTTTGATCGATATGGCAATCAATTTTGGAAAAAGACCAGTCAATTTTAGAAAAATAATATCTGATATAGAAAGTCCGGTCAGGATTAGAAAAATGTTAGTCTGTACTGAAAATATTCTAGTTGGGTTTGGTGAGTTTAAAATATCTGGTCAAGTTTAGAGCATGGTAAATCATTTACTTTTTGGGAGCGCTACCCCTAATCCCTTGCAAGAGGTGCTACTTCTTTAACCCACTACTAGCTAACCGGCTAACAGCACTGCCATACTGATTCTACATAGCATACTAATCTTAGCAAATTTCAACCTACGGTCGTATCATGAGGGTATAAAATTGAGAGTTGAAAAAGTCCAAAATTAATAATTACTTTACTTGATTATTAAAATCATTCCAATGTATTTATTTGAATAGTATAAATGTCTATTTAGTTGAAATTTTAAGTGATAAGTCCTTAAATGCTCCTTCTATGTGTTTATCGAAACTTATATATGTTCATCATGATTTTATAATTCTAAAGGTATCTATGAGTTCATTCTGATTTCTTGTGTACTTAATAAATTCATTTTTGATAAAGTTGTTAAAGTATTTCACATGATATTATTACATTTCCCTATGTGGGAATTTATATGCTATTTTAATGTTACATGTTCTATGGATTATTTTCATTTGAATTTTATATTTTCAAGTAGAGATCCCCCCATTTTTAGTGTGAGAAACACTAAGCCTCACACACATTGAAGTGACTCTTGCTAAGAGAGGTTTGAAAGCCCTAGCCATAAAGTTTAGCTAACCTTACATTCGGTATTTGTAACACCTGAGGTTTCTTAACAATAATGATGATGTTACAGCATCTATATACTGTGCCATTTAAGGCCTTAAGAATCATAAGAGTATCAAAAGAAGTGGATCCTAAATGAATGACGCGATTATGAGTGAAAAATGCAATTAATTATGATTAGTACTTTATGATAAGTAAAAGTTAAATCGAGTTGGATTTAATGTGGCTATGCTAGTAAATTAATTAAGATATAAATTTAAAGTGTCAGTGAAAGGGTGTTGACATCTCCTAAGATATTGGGAGATGATGATAGTGAAACAAAAATATGATTTTTATTAAAATTCCAAGGGTATAATGAAGTCAAACCTAGTTTGATCCAATGGGCTTACGGGATATACATATTTGATCAATGCTAATAGAATAGTGAAAGAAAACTGGTTGGCATTGTTGTATTATCAATTGAAGTGTTTGCCTAAACTTAAGCATTAGGGTGTTGACATCTCCTAAGATATTGGGAGATGATGATAGTGAAATGAAAATCTAATTTTTATTAAAATTCCAAGGGTATAATGTAGTCAAACCTAGTTTGATCCAATGGGCTTACAGGATATACATATTTGATCAATGCTAATAGAATAGTGAAAGAAAACCGGTTGGCATTGTTGTATTTTCAATTGGAGTGTTCGCCTAAACTTAAGCATTGATGTCATATGTGTGGGATATCCAAAGACAAGTAGTATCATTGATACAGGGGAAGGACTCTGGCCACGAGTGCCTACACGGTTGGGATTTCAGCCGTGTGATAAGGGCGAATTAGAAATTCATCCAGTAGGTTCACACGGGTGGAGACACAACTGAAATTTCACCTGTGGGGAGTCTGCCAATGAGCTTGAGAGTTATGAAATGTGTAGAATTTACGAGCAAAAGGGATTGGCCAAGATAAAATATAAAAGATGTTGTAGAGAATGAATTATAGGCATGTGTGTCACATCCCACTCTGGGGATGGACGGTCCTAGGGATTGAGTAAGCCTAAAGCCACCTAAACCCGTAGAACCCCAGATTTATTATGTTAAACAACTAGCATCCAGAAAACAAATACAATAAACATTCTGATATTCATTAATATTCACTTAATTTACATATAATCTATACATTTAATATTTATTCCAATTCCCAGTCTAACTACACTAAACCATCAAGTACCATGGAGTTTCTAATATTTACAACCATCCAAAATAGATATGAATATTACATAATAGGTTCCACGCAGGAGGGAGAGGTTTTGCTGGAACCATTGGTCTACTCATCACTTGAAAATTTACAAATCACTAAAATGATGAGATAAAATCCCAGTGAATAATATATGCATACATATGTATACAAAATAAAAAGGATAAAAGAACAAAGAGAAGCAATAATTTAAGTAAAGCATGTATATCAAGGTGACAGTCATATTGGCTCTCAAATGACAGAATTCACTTAATCACGCATTTATAATAAGCAGAGGCTACTATCTTGGTAGCATGCTTTTCCCACATATAGTTGATCAGACTATATGGCTAGGGGCTTAACCCTCCCTAGTTCGGGTTTATAATTCATTGTGCACAATGTCTGATGCAAAATTTATGCTACTCCATCAGATGAGTAGCTCTGTCATTTGATATCCAGTCAAATCACAGGGTTTACTTCAAAATTAAATTCAAAGAAAGGGGATTAAACAACATAAATTCATTTGAAGAATCAAAGTCATTCGAACATATCACAAGGTGCTACAAAGTCGAACAAGGTAATTACAAAGAAGAAAACAGGTTTCAAAGATTGCCATGAACAATTAGAAATTCAATGTAAGCCATAAGGTATTCCAAAGCAAGAAGGAATCAATGAAAAGGAAGCAATTCAGATTCAAAAGATCATCAAGGAGCATTTCACAAGCAAATATCATATAAGGGTATAAGTTCATTTTGGCATGAACATATATATACATATGCATATATTACTCACCGTAGACTCCTTTGCTCCTAGGTATGCTTGACTTTGATACGAATAGTGCTCCTCGCACTTCACCCAATATCCTTGCCCTTGATATTAGACTCTACACATGTATTTCAATAACATATCAATCACTTCCTCATCATCACATTATTTAATTTAGTTTAAGTCCTTAACACTTCCATCTTATTTATAACTTAGCATTCTTAAGTTAAGATATTCTATACCTATACTTACCTACTAAACTTAACATTTCTCTAGTTATTTCCCAATAACTTACTTAAAAGAATAATTCTCTTTTCTTCCAATTTCACATTTCAATCTTCATATTATTCAAGTAAAATCAATTAAGCAATTTCCACCAACATTTCCATAAATTCAAATTATCCACATCTCACTTCATTCTTTCAAAATAATTCAATTCAATTAAATCAATTCTAATTTCAATATTTTACTTCAATCTTTCAATTTAATCACCAATAATACTCTATAATCATATAAATAATAATTACTTCAATTTAATTATCTCATTTAATCACTTAATTCTAATAAACCATTTACCTAAATTCTTACAAAAAAAAATCATATTTCACTATTTATACACAATTATAAGTTGGAATTTATATCATATGGCTCGGTTTAATGAGCCGAAGCTTCTGTCCGAATTTATCGATTTCAGAGGTCGCCGGAATCCGGTCGCCGGAAAATTCCTACGACGATCAAATCACGATCCGAGGATATCATCGGTTAGCTTGTGATGTGAGGAGTCCGAATATAACTTTCGTTTATCGTAACCCGCTGAAAAACTGGTAAAAACGGCGTCGACAACCGTTGATGTCGCCGGATTCCGATCAATAAAAAGATTATCTAAAATTAGCAAACAATATACCAAATCGAAGCTGGAAACACAACAAATCCAACCATACCAATTTCGTTAAAAACGGAGATCGGAAAGTCGTCGGAAAGTGGCCTAGAAGTTTCGGCCGGCGAGACTTTGGAGGGCGCGTGCGCCGCCGTCCGATGGATTCAGGCGACGGGCTTCTACCGGTCGACGGTTCGGTGGGCGTGCTTCCTCCTGGTGCGGCGCGTGATAGTCGGAGGTGGCCGGAGGATGGTGGTCCGGCGTGCAGTCCCGCGCGCGTCCTCTCTCTCTCTGTCTCTGCCCTCTCTGCCTCTGTTTCCTTTCTGTCTTCTGCCCTCTGTTCTGCTTCTTCTATGCAGCCCGTTTTGGGCTGCACCGACTCTCTCTCTCTTTTTTTTTTTTTTTTTTTTTTTTAAATATAAATATATATTAACCTTAATAATAATAATAATAATAATAATAATAATAATATTTGTTATATAAATTCTAAAACAATAATTTTAACCAAAATATTAATTTCATTTATTTAATCATATTATCCATTAACTATAATATAAAAATTATAATATATAACTTCAAATATTAATTATAAAATTTTCTATGTTTTATAATAAAATTCCACTTTCTTTAATTCAAAATTCTATCAATTTGATAAAATAATAAATCAATATTTCATTTAATGAATATTCTCTTAAAAATGTTAACATATAATATAATAAATCAATACCCTTTCAAATATCAATTTTAAATTTGAAATAATTTTCTACTATTTTGAATATTCATATAACAATATTTATAAATCATATATCAAATATCAATATCAATTTAGCTTATTAACATCAATATAATGATAATAAAAATATCAATATCAATATCAATATCAATTTATAAATTTCAATAATTTTGAATATCCATACAAATATAATAATAAAGGAAAATATTTTCCATATAAAATTATTAATTTAAAACATTTATCTTCAAATCAATTGAATATTTTTAAAATATTTATTTTCAATTTGGCCACGCATTATGATGCTAAACGGGTATCTTCACTCGTATACTAAACATATCTTATGTCGGGTTGGGATGTTACAATGTGAGTAGCTTGCCACCAAAGTTGATTAAATCAAAGTCTTAAACCAAGTGGAATTCTTATTTCTCCACATGTGAATCTAGATCCTTCCATGGACACCTCACCATCTAATGATAATCACCACCATTATGGAGGCAATCATGGCCATCCACTTTGATGCAATCTTAGCCATCCATCTTGATGCAATCACATCCATTCATCAAGATCAAATGTTAGCCATTGGATTTAACTTGATTAATCCTCACCATTCAATCCAATATATGATTTAACTTGATTAATCCTCACCATTCAATCCAATATATATATGCCAAAATTATATTGGAAAATTAGAAATTTATTCTTTTGCACACCAAGACCCTTCATCTTTCTCTACAACTCTCTCTACATACTTACAATAAAAACTTTGGCAAACTAAAACTAATTAAGTGAGAAACTCTAATTATCTACTCTTTTCCATACCTTAAGCTTAAATTTTAATGTTTTGGTTAGTTGGATACTTCTTGTATACTATATATAGAAATTGGTCATGGTGGAGAATGACTAAGGAAAGTTCTATTTTAATTAAGTATATCTATGGTCATGTTAGATGAGGAAAAATGAATTATAAGTATTAGAATGATTTTGAGAACATGATTTTAATGAGAAAGCCTTAGAGGCATGAATATGATCAAAAAGAAATTTGATGTTCTAATATTAGATATTGATGATTGAAGGGTTGAATAAGCTTTATGTTATGTTAATTTGTGGATTTATGAGTAATTTAGAAATTGAATGAAGAATTGGTGAATTTCCCAAATTCTAGGGTTTATGGAAAACTTGAAGATTTGAAGTATTGAAATTGAATTCATGAAATTGGAAGGAGAATCAAGCTTAAGAATGGTATTGTATGATTTGTATAATGTGAATTTTGAAACCAAATTGATAGAAATGACTTTCCCTAAGATTGATGAACTAGATTCAATTATAGAATTGATGATGGAAATAGAATTAGCTCCCTTAAATATTGGAAATTTTGCTTAATTGGCATTAGTGACTATTATAAAAGTTAAAACGAAGAATTGAGAGGAAAGGAATTGTCCCTCCTAAAATGAATAGCTTTGAGAGGAAAATATTAAGTGTAGTAACAAGTACATGTATAGTATATCTTGATTTAAAAGTAATAAGTTGTGAATAAGATAGAAGTGTTAGTAAGTTAAGCTAAATTAAGTAATGTGATAATGAGGAAGTGATTGATATGCCATTGAAATGTAATGTGTAGAGTCCAAAGACAATGATAATGACAAGAATAAGAATATTATGTAAGAGTACGAGAAGCACTATTTGTATCAGCATCAAATATAAATAGGAGCAAAAGAGTCCAAGGTGAGTACGTAATAATATAATATGCATTGTGTTATTGCTTGAAACCTTTATTATTCCAAACCATGATTATTGAAAATTTCAATGCCTTGATGAGCATAAACTATTTAATGAATATCGAACCATTTGATATGTTGCTTCTTGACTCCTTGATAAGCCTGGATTGCTCATTAAATATTGAACCATTGAAATGATGCTTATTGATAATCATTAGATACTGAAATTGTATTATGTTCATTGAAATCCTTGACATGAATCTTAAATGAATATCCTATTGAATGCCTAGTGATAAGTAGAAATCTGCTTTATGATGTGGGGAAATACATCAAACCCAGTACACTTGGTATATGCCTGCGGGTAGGGCGAGAGTACCCAATCTCTGTTAGGGGAAAATGCCTAACCGTAAGACCCGATTAGTCTAATGTAATGTGATATGTGTGAGTGAGCAAGGCTTAGGCCGCCACTCATGAATTGATATGTGTGGTAAGATCCTGCTCCCAAGAAAGTGATATTTTTGCTAAAGATATTGTCTCCATTTTAAATGAGAATTTGAACCATATTGATAATGTTGATTGAAAATGTTTCATTGTTATAAAGAACCTGTCTTGAAAGTGATCCTTGTACTCACCTTATGTATTGTATTATTTCGTACTTACTGAGCATTATCTCATATTATAGTGGTTTAAACTTTTCAGGTAAAATCGATGAGTTAGTGAGGTAAAAGTTTCAAGCCCCATCCTCCGCTTGGATACTGCTCTACTAAGTCTTGATATTATGACTCTTGATTATGAAGAACATCGTTAGGGCTCCATGGTTATTAAAAGTCATAGGGTCTATATGTAACATGAATGGTTATTGAAAAGTTAGTACTAATATATTATTGGATGTATATGTAATATGAATGCTATTGTAACTGTTACTATAATAATGTATGATGTAGTGAATATTTAATTAATGATATGAGATTCAATTTAAAAAGTTATTCATATTGTGTTTGCAAATAAGATTAAGGAAACAAGGAAAAGTAATTAGGTTACGATCTTGGAATATTGTTTAATGTGATGGTTGATAATAGATTATGAGTTAAATGAGTTCCACGGGTTTAGATGACCTTACGTCTCCGTGAACTCTAAGACCATCATGGCTTAAAAAGGTGGGTCATGGCAGGATTGCTCCGCAAGAAGAGCCTTACCATTAGTGTAGTATTGATAAGAAACAATAATGAACTTTGCTCTCATCTAGTGTATATAAATTTTTGCTAAATATATGATATAATTATCTATATATATATTGTTTTATGAATGAAGTTTTTAAAAAGAAGTGCAAGATATGTGGCCAAAGCTTTACAAGATCAACTGCCAATATTGTAGTATCGATAAGAAAGTAAGGATAAAATATGCTCTCATTTATTGTAAGAAGATTTTAAAAAAGGTATAAGATATTTGCTATTTAAAAGAAATTTTGAAATATATTATATGTTATATGAATTCTGATTTCAAGAGTTTTACAAATTATTTGTCATTTGATATTCATTTCAAGAATGTTATAGATTACATGTTATTTAGACTAAAATTATAAGTATTTTTGAAACTCGATTTGATTCTAGTTTCCAAAGTATTATATACCATACACTATCAAACATTGTCCTTGTTAAATTAATATGTATATACAAGTCAATCTTGTATCCTTCTTATAAACAGACATTGAATACTAAGCTGCGCAATTTATGGTAGTATAGATTTTACTGGATTATAAACTCACCTCCATTCCTAATCTTTTCATAGGAAGCAAAAGAATGGTCCAATTCAAGCACAAATATTAGTTCCTTTGGAGTCACAGTGAAGTTAAAGTAGAAGCTTCCTTTAGAACTCTTGCTATGTTTATTCATATGTATATTTATATATGAATTTATTAGATACTCCATTGGTTTCAAAACTTATAAAAAGGTAGTGTATAAATAATAAAATTAAGAATAACTTGAATTTTCTTAGTGATGTAATATTGTTAGTCATAATGTTTGAGTATGATCTGTATGATATGCATTATTGATATTAGAGACTTAAGAATTGCATATAAAGTTGTGGGTATAAGGTGAAAAGTTAAAAGCATTATTTACTTACAGGTTATGACGCTAGGGTTTAATACATTTATAGCCGGCCCTCTATTGAAATTTTAGTAAAGTTGGAGCAATGAAGGGTTTTATGGCTTTTTGTGGCTTTAAGCACCTATGCTTTATGACCACCATATCTCAAAAGTGGGAAATGACAATTTATTCAAATGGCTTATAATTATTGTTATTACCATTGCTCATTGAGACTGGTTATATTATAAGAAAACATATTATTTCATTGCTAATTTTTATTAAACCTAATATTATCAATATTGTTTTATTGTTAATGAAAGGCCATTTAGGCTAATATATTATTTTTGTATTTACCTAACCATGACCTAGCCATAGACCACATGTATGACAAGATGCCCTTACTAATAGCGAGGAAATTCATTGGACTGTGTGTACTGATGACTTAATCAATAAAGTCTAAATTATTAGTGTCCTACCTAGGAAGAGCCATGTTGCCCTAAGCAGATGCTCTATGCAAGCATGGTGCTATTTATTATTCATTGCATATTTCCTATCATTACATAGTGACTAATTGGTGCCATTCTTTCTAGGCACATTAATATTCTTTATCATTAACCTCTATTGCACTGTTATATAAGATTCAATGTTGTCCGTTCAAGAATCTCACGTATTGATATGCTTCATAATTTACTGAGTTGAAGGCTTACTTCTCTTCATTTATTTTTTTAAGTGTTATATTATAATAGGGAAGAGAAGAGGGTGATAGAACTTCTTGGTCATTCTTCCTCTACAAAAAGCTTCTTGTTCATTGTGGATGATAATTTAAAAGTTGATTTTGATCCATAGTGAACAAATAGAAATTTAATTGAAATATATGATTTTGATTATATTATGAATGAATATATGAATTGTATTAGAGATTTTATATTTAGTTATAGGGAGTTCTAATAAATCATTAGATTCTATAAGTATTTGGTGATTTTAAAGCTACCCATGCTTTAGAACCATCACAACAATAAACCCAGAGTGTGACAAAGGTGGTATCAAGGTCTAGGTTTAAAATTATAGAAGATATCATAGGTTGTATAACCTAAGAATATGTATGGTTATTAATTGTGGTTATTGATTAATTGGTTGATGAGAAAATTTCTATTTGATATTTGGTTTGTGGGAAAGTAAAGGAAAATGGTTTTATTTTTTCTCTTATTTTTAACGCATTTTAATAATTTCATATAGGATTTAATGAAAAAAGTAAAAAAAAAATGACAGAAAGACTACAAAATCATATTTCAGGAACTTAATAGTTAATTTATCAAAAAATAAGGATGAATTAATTAATTAGGTCAAACTTTACAGATGAAATAACAATTTACCCATAAATTTATTATGTTCAACTAGTAATTTAGATATTCAAATATTTGAAATTATTATTGGTATTATTTTTTACATTTTTTTGTCAAGAGATATTATATTATGATACAAATATCAATTACAAGTGTCGAATATTTAACAATCTAATACAAACGGAAATCACAAACCAACAAATTAATCATATAGCTACATTACTGGGTAGGGGTAGAGTAACCTTTTGCTCAATGGGGTCAAGTGACTTCATTAAAAATTTTGAAATCCCTAGTGATCTACATTTATTTTAAATAGTGACTCACTAAAAATTTTGATGTTACTCCATTAAAAATTTTCAAATGTTGGACAATCTAACTTAAATATTTTTGAACTTTTAAAATTTATGTGTTTTATGTTATACTCCCACTACAAAAATGTATATATAATTGTTAATGTATTTCTCAAATTTATTTTTATTTTAATTTTTTACTATAAAATTTTAAATATTTAAAAATTTCTAGAAGTTACATGTATTTTAGATTTTCTCTTTGCCCAAATTTATATTGTAACTTTACTAAAATTGTTAATACTAAGGATAACAATTTGATTTGACCCGGTGAGTACTCGGTAAAATCCGGCCCAAACCCAAAATAGGCATTAAAAATTTATATTCGTAACTATCCCACCATACACACACACACACACACACACTAAAATCTTCATTTTTTTCTCTTCTCTAATTGTCTGCTACCGCTCTTCACTCTCATCTCTTGCCATCACTTAGGCTACATGACTAAAATTTGAGTGATTCATATCTAACAATGACTACTTGAAGAGATAGATTTTGATTATGCTATAAAGGATTAGGTTAAAGGAGCCATGAGTCCCAGATTTGAGAGCCATTTTGCTATAAGATTTGGGATTGCATTTTATTTGCCTTTCTCCCTCTTGCATGTGGGACTCATAGTGAGATTTCTTATAAAGAAAAAGATGTTGGCGAGTTATTGGTGTGGTGGGGCTAAATCTTTTATTTGATTTCAAGTGATTTGTAAGCTTTTAAACAAATCAACATGTGAATTTCAGGTATGAAATTCTCCTTTTATTGCTCATTACTCTGATAATTTTCTATTTCTACATTTCTTTTTTAGAATTTTCATTAACGTTTTTGTGGTTATAAGACTTAGATTTTTAACAAAATCTATCTTTTTGTATTAATTATTGATGGTTGAATGTATAAACTTGGTATTGAGAGAAAGATTGAATTTCATTCTCTATTTAGATGTTGGAATTGCTTATGTTTTCTATTCATAATTCTGAATATTTGATTATGGATATTTGAGTTATTACTATTCTCATAAGTTCCTCACTATATTTTGGATATGGGGCGGGTACAAAATCTCGCTGGTTTGGTAGGGCAACTAGCCCTGACCATAGGCTAGTTCAGAATCATATCCGAACTGGATTGAACCAGCCATAATCCGGAATTAGAATAGTAATTTTGATTTTAGTTTGATTTCTATCTATAATAAGGACGGATTAGGTTTCAATCCTTCTTGAGAAGAACTTGAATTGGAACCATATTGAAATTATCAGTCTAATTTCAATTCAAACCATAACTACTATGATTTTTTTAAGGACTAATGACTTATTACTAGTTGTTAATAGCAGTTGCTCCTTTAAATAGCAACAATTACTTACTTCTTTTACTAGAAAAAAAATTTTCTCATTACACTTTTTTTTTATTTATATTTATATAAATAGTCTTTAGAATTCTATATGATCTTCACAACTTTTCCCCATCTCTCAAATTCTCTACAATCTCTTAATTATCCAATTTCTAAATCATTTATTTAAAATTCTCAATATTTTGGCAATTGGTTCTAAATTTAAAAAAAAATAAAAATTTCTACTAAGTTTGTGGACTCAAAGATAAAATATCAAGTGGTTGAAAAAGCAATAAGGAAAAGGGAGTGGAGTATCCTATTAATATTGATGAAGAAATAGCAATGATGGAAAAAGCATTTTTTGATACTTATGATGATTATGTAGAAAATGATCAATTTACATCATCCAACATTTAAAGTAGTGTTCCAATACCTGATGTAATACCTTGACTCTGAGTCTACTGTGAGTGTTGAGGTTGAAGAGAAGTGACCATATTAGGAGTAAAAGAGTATAGATGATAATTGTAGAAATCAGAATACTAAAGGAATATCAGTCTAGAAATTGAGCCCTAGAATGGGTAATATAAGGCTAAAGATTTTATGAAATAATAAGAGGAATTATTTAGCATAAGAACAAGTAAAATGAAAAGAGTGTGAGAAGGTAAATAGAAAATTAGGGAATGGAACCTTAAAAAGACTACAGTTTCAAAAATCGAGCCATAAAGAGTGAGTTGGCAAATTTTAACCTTAGGAAGAATTTTTATATTTTATTTGGAGAAATTAGGCAAATATAAGGATATTATAAGCAATGATGCTTAAAATTAAGCTGGAATTGAGCATAAAAAATATTTAAGTAAATCAATATGCTAATTGCAAAATCGATGAATTTCAATGTCGGGAATTTCATAGATTTTAATAAGTCAAAATTTAATGAGATAATAGTTAATTATAGCCTCAAAAACCTAAAAATTAGATTAAAAATATTAATAGACAATATTTATATAAATTAGAGTAAATAAAGTTAGAAAAGTGGAATTTTGTGATTAAAGGCAAATATACCATCATTAACTTTAAATTTTGGATTTAAAGAAGATATATGTAATGAAAATAAAATTAAAAAAAAAAAAAAAGCCATTCACATAAATGGTGAGGGAGAGATGAATGCCTTAGATCAAGTTTTTAATTAAATAAAAGGAAATTAAAAAAATAAATGGAAAAGAAGATATTACATATGTATATATAACAAGATAAGCATATGCTACCTACTATTTCTAGTTGTCTTTCTATCTCTAAAATTATTAAATCTAAAGAAAAGGAAGGGGAGAGCAAGAGAGAGAGAGAGCTACGGTGGGCTTGAAGGAATAGGAAAGAAAACTTTGATCAAGGTAAGGTTAGTATTAAAATTAATTGTTTAGTTGTCTTAAGCATGTAACTTATATTATTTGAGATTGTTCTATTCTTTTTCTTCATATATACACCTTAAGTTATGGGAAATTAATGAGTATTGAATATTTGGTGTTTGAATGGAGAAAGGAAGTATGTATAAGGGTGTTTTGGTAGAAAAGTTGAAGGAAAGGTGAAAAGGTGATGAACTGAGGAAGGAAACTAGGTTTGGGAGAGAAGAGGCTGACTGCTGGAACTTGTAGCTCTGATTTGGAGGCCATACGATTCGAATTAGGCTTTGAATAAATAGATTATAACTGAATAAATGAACTAGAAGCCCATGAAAGGGCTTGGCAAAATCTATAGTGGATTTAAATTATCGAGATTGCAATAAGACTATCTTTGTAAGTAAAGTCATTAAGAACCTTGAAATTGACTCTTAATTGTGATGACCTTATGAACTGAATTAGAATTTGGTTAAAACTTAAGAAATGTAGTCCTATGTCCGAGAATTAAGTATCTAAAAGGGCTAGACCAGATTCTTATTATGTTAGGAGATATAGAGTGTGTTGTGGGATTGTCCTTGTATGCAAGGTTGACTAAAATATAGAAATTGGGATACAATTCTATGAGAATTAGAGATAGAATTAGCATAAGATCAAAGCAGATGAAATGATCCCTAAGATGTTTTATTTAACTGAGTGAAATAATTGTGGCATTTGATTAAGGAAATAGAATGTTATAATAGGAATATTGGAGAATACTCAGTCTATCTAGGACAGTGATGCAAGGCAGGATTTGAAATTATACTAAATTTCGAGTAGGATTCATAATGAGATAAAATTTTATATGTTGTATGCTTATATGTTAGCTTTCCAATTCCTCAAGAATTAAGGCAATTGGAATAGTATAGCATGAGATATGGCAGTAATAAAGAGGTTGGGTTAAGAAAGAAACTTATAGTTAGATTTTAGTTTCAATGTTTTAATGTGTTTATTTATAGAAATTAAACTTAATTGTATATACATTGTTTGTATAAGATATAGAGGAAGCTAAAGGGCAGCAAGAAGGTGAAAATCAAGAGGTTGGGGGACATTGTGGTTAATTATATGAAAAGAATAAGTGTGTAAGGAAAATTAGATAGTCAAGGCGAGTAGCTACTATCCTATTATCTATTGCAGATT